>VZSF01005777.1:466501-494741 GCA_013398295.1 Chionis minor
GGGAGGCCGGGGGTCCGCGGGCGCGGGGGAGGCCGAGCGGCGCCCGGTCCCTGCGCGCCCCCCCCAGGGCCCCGGGCGCTTGGCTGCCGCCTGGTCGCTGCGCGCCGGAGTGCTGCGGCGGCACAAAGCTAAGCCTGGCTTTAATTATTTACCAATTAGCGAAGTATGAGAAAAACGCACTTGTGCAAAAGGCAGATTTCAAACATAAACATCTTCTAGACATAACAATAGTCTTCACGTGATGGTATTGTGCCGCTCTCTACCAGAAAAATACAGGATACCGTACTAAACTTACATATTGCTAATTTAACATTTCCTAACACCATTTAAAGCAATGGTATTAGCCTAAAGTGGCTTCAAGGACCATAACAATTATTTTACTCCCACTAGCAGGAGACTCCTAGCTGCATGTCATAGTTTGGAGAATTTGTTCATTCCTTGTAATGAAATGTCAGCCAAATTTCTCCTGTTAAAAGAAGCCCTGCGAGCAGTTCGCTAACGTGCAGAGGGTTACTTGTACTCCTGTTGCTGGACTCCGCAGTCTGCAGATAAGCTCGCAGTCAGTGTACAACAGGATGCATCTGAAATTCCAGAGAGCCTGGGGGTGTGCACAAGCCCGGAGAGCATCGCTGAACATGGAGCAGATGAAAGAGCAGTTTGTTTCATAGATTATTTCTTTTTGCAATACTGTTTGATTACAACGTGAAGCGTTGCAGATTGCGAGGTCTGAAAGCGCTGCACATCTGTATGTAATGAAGTGTGTTTCAAACCTGTTTAGGTGTGAGAAGCTGTTGGAAATTGTAAACGACCTTACGCAAAGGGGTATTCGCGGACACCGTGGGTCTAATCCAGTGCTCGCTTGAGCCGTGTAGCTCTAAAGGATTTTGGTTTAGACTGTGAATGTTCAATCTTCATTGCACATTGCAGTGTTCATGTTATGCGTCTGGGTTTTTCCTTCCGTCATAACATTTCCCGTAAAATGCCTTGACCCTATTTTCTCCCATTTTCCCCGCATGAAACCTGCAGACATCCCACACAGATCCTGTCCGCTCAGAGCTAATTCCACTATGGTGAATCTTCCACAGTCTGGTGTCAGAAAGATTATGTCATCCTATGCAACTAAAAACACAGGGATGCATCGCGTCATACAGTGTCAGGACAAACTTCAAACAGGCAGAATGAGCACCATGACTGAAAACCAGAAATGGTAGAATAATGTTACCTAATGTATCACACAGCAATGTCTGATCTGTAAAACTGATTTCGAGCATGGCTGTGAGGACTGGTCAGTGGCAAGTGAGGTCTGTGGAGAGGACAACATACAAGGCGTACATGGCTGCCCACAGCACGCAGATTTGGGCAATACTCTGCATGAACAGAGTGAGGCAATATTCCTGTAAGAGAGTCGCCAGATGAAGTTCTGATCTTCCTTGTCCTCCATAAAACAAGGAACGTGTGGAAGTTAATCGGGGCAGAATGATTGGATGAAGCCATCCCCCATCATCTGTTGGGGAGACAGCCACGAAGCCGGACAGCTCTTCCGTGTGCATGTAACTCGGCACATACGCACTGTGGAAAGCAGTGCTGCTGGCGGGAGCAGAGAGAGGAGGAGAGGAAAAAGTAACTCCATAGTTCTCTGCCTGTAATTCCACACCTGGAACGCTTGCAAACCACAACAGTGGTGCTCTTGAAGGTGCTCACAGGACCTCCTCTTTATGCTCAGGTGACAAAGAACATCCGAAGCGTGCCTCTGCTCCTTTCTGCACAGGAGTTAAAACGAGATAGCTCTGGCTGCATACATCTTAAAGCACGCTTAGAATAAGAATGCTTGCGTGGCTAGCATGGAAAAACCACTCAAGAAATTAACCTGGTCCAAAGCAAATCTTTGGCCTGGTTTATGTTGGTCTAAGAACTAAGTCAGGTCACATTTAAACACAGTTCCGGTTAAGCCAGTTTTGTAGATGGGCCAATCTGTATTTTGACACTGCTGAAAACAAAGCTGGCCTAGCCTATCCCAGGACGTAGTTTAACATGCCCACTGAACTAGTTTAAACATGTTTCTCCTAGTATTCATATGCCAGGATAGATAGGATCTTTGATGTGTTGCTAAATATCATGATTTTATCACAAATCACAAGATAATTGGCCCTTTTCTCAAAGCTCCAGCTTCTAGAGTCATGTGAAATTGATAATCTCTTAGGGCTGGTTCTGTTGTTTGTTTCTTTTAATAAGAAGTCTGGAAAAATGACTATGTGAAATGGAAGTGTGGCCTTCAAAAACAGAAAGCATGTAAACCCCCAGATATTTTCAGTTCTCATCTCTCAAATTTTAAGTGCTAAATTTGATGCCGAAACAATTGGGGTAGCTAAAACTTCTTTGCTCAACTCAAATCCAGCTTGCTATGCAGAGAAGCACTGCTGTTTTAACTAAATGAGTTTCACCTCATGCTTTATTTAAATTCGTTTGACTTCTGTGTTGAGACAAGTTTTTGGATCCTTGAATGTATAGCAAACTTTATAATATGGCTTTATTGACACTTAAATGTTTTGCAGGCATACTTAGGTAGCTAAAATCTTCCAGACTATTCTAGTAACACCGGCAAGAGTTCTATTGCTGGCAGAGCTGTACTAGCAATATAATCCATTTATCACTGCAGGTTATTTCATTCAGGAGATGGAAATACATTTTTTGTTTTGTTTTCTTAGTATCGGCTGCATCTACAGTAGCAGGGTTTGCCAGTACAGCTATCTTGGCAACTCTGCAGTATGTGCCCGCAGCACAGGCTGCGATCTCATTTTTAATGCTATTAAACAGCTGTGTCTTGGGCTTTTGCCTTGTTAGACTCTTTTTAACCACATTATTTTGTTCAACTGCTAAATAAACAGCATGGGGTTAAATGTATTAGTGTAATTTATCTTCATTCCTTCCTAATTTACACTTCGAATGAATTAATTAGAATGATCTAATTAACACTGTACAATAGCAGTACCAGTGCCAAAGATCTCCCAGGGGGACAGGGCCAGGAACATTCTCCCCCTCAGTGACCCACACCTGCTTTCCTTATCATTTGCCTTTGATGGGCTTCTCCACCCTGGCCAGCAAACAGAGGTTTGTGTTGATGCAGCCCAATGTGGTACAAAGCTTGTTTAGTGCCAGAGACGTATTTAAAGTGTTTGGTGGGAGGTCAACATTGAACAATTCTTAGCAACAATTACGCCAGCTTGCCCACTAGTTCTGCGGGGAGAACTCCCGCTTCGCCCTGTTCTCATTTTCTCACCCCTATGTATGTTTATTTTCTGAAAGGCTGGCTCTTTAGGTGTCGCTGCTGCCTAAAAACTAGCAGCGCTAAGGGGGTGGGGGGCAACTGTTGGTTTATGCGACATGTAACTGCTCCTCTCCGAAACATGTGCATTCCATCAGCCTGACAAATGGTTGTGAAGTGTAAGTCCCTCATCAGTTGTAATGTACGCGAACGCTGGCCCATTTGAAATCAGTGAGTTGTGCCATCCTCTTATGTGCAAGAGATAGGAAAAGCCAGGCCGTGGTTTCTGTTTAAGGCTGAATACATTTTGTACAAAAGATTTTCAGAAGGGTCAATTTGGCTGTAAAATAACGCTGTAGATGTGGATAATGTCTGGAGTGGGAAGGATTTTCACCTGAGATTTCTTAATCCTTAGGGGAAACCCTTGGAAAAGCCCGACTATTGCATCTAGTCCAGAATTCACAATTCTGTATTATTCTAGCAGCACGTGCTTATACAGAAAAGTTGTATTGAGAAAAAAATACATCTCAGACTATAAGGAGAAGCCATCCACTTCTCTCTTGTACGTAATTCCTCTGTCCATCTTATCATTTTCCAGTTTGTCTTGCTCTCTAATTACTCCCCCAAAAGCCTCTGCTACCTGACTTCATTTGTTGCCTATTCCATACTACCTTTTCTCCCTCTTAGCAAGGAAAGTCATTCCTGGTCAATGAAGACAACAGTGATGATGACCCACTTTGGAGCAGGTTTGATGAGCAAGGGGTCTCAGTTGTCACTGGTATGCAAGCCACTTCCCGCAGATAGGCGGACCAGCACAGGGCTGGGAGTACTGCTGCAAAGAGTGGTTGGTGCTGCTTTTGCCATCACTCATGGTGACACTCAGCAAAGGCCTTAGCATCTCATTCTGTATTCATTCTCAGCAGATTTCAATTCCCTGTCCATATCTTTTGTGGCTATTCCCATCTCTGAGCAGGCACTTCTTGCTTCTCTGCAGGAGCTATCTCCAGTCAGTGCAGACTCCAGGCCTTGCAGCAACTTCCCTTTGCTTTCTCTTGCTAAGTAGCAGTGGCCCCCAGTGGTGACAGCTAAGCTGGCTCCTCATTTCAAGTTTTCCCACTCCGTAATGAAAAGCCTCCATGCTGTAACAGAAACTTGGCCTGAGGACTTGTGAGTTCCCTACATCTTCCAGTTCTGCGGGGACCATGGTCCAGTTCCTCCTGACTCCCCCAAGCCCCTACAGACCTAAGCTTGGAACCGACCAACGCCGATGAACCTCTGAGAATACAGCTGTGTAGTCTTTAAGAAGGGACTAGGTAATTTAAACAGAGGACAGTGTGTTGTCTAGGGAGACTCCTCAATGATGGAGATTTTTTGCTTATCGTGCTTCATGTTAGTACTGAAAGCAGGAAGACATTCATGCAAACAAATAGCTTTGGCTTTGTAAGGACAGGAATACACATCTAGGTAGCTATTCTGACATTCAGAGTAGCACTACACATTTAAATACAAGGTATTGACGGACTTTTTGTACTTAAGGACTATTTAAGGACTTTTATTCAATGTATTTAAGGACAAGGATCTTTGAGGTGAGATGGGAATACACACACTTTTTTGGTGGTGCAACTTTGAGTCACTCAAGTCTGAAAAGAGAGACATGTACGTCTCCAAAAAAATTTTACATTTTAGCCTGGGGACTTGTTGCACTGTTCCCCTCACTTAGATGCTATTTTGCCTGCAAGTCAGAAGGGAACTAGCTCTTCACCTCTTTGAAGAGTCAAGCCATACACCAACAGATGCCAGAAAAAAGAAGGCAACGCATAGGAGCTGAAATGCTCTGACTGCGTCACATGCTTAGGAGAAAGCTTTGGATTTCTTCAGGTGGATAAGAGCAAACATGAGAGAAATTTTTTTTGCTCCTTCTGTTTTTCAGTGCCCAGGGGACATTGAGGTAATCTGCCCTTATGGATTTATAGGTAGATCAGGACCTGGGGGTGTAAATCCAGGTTGCTCACCTGCCAAAAGTCCATGTCTCAATGCTACTATCATCTACTGCACCACATTGAAGTGACAGCCAACAAGACATCTTCTAGTCGTGCTTTCCATTGCTATATACATACTTCTTAGAGGACTAGTTTCCAAACTATAGGCCGTGAGGTCATGGGAAGTGGTCCACAGAACCAAAGTAAACGGTAAAGCTTATATTGCTTCCAATTCAAAAAGTTTGATGATAAGAATGCATGATAAATTTGGAAGCTTAATATGGTTTGTTGGGGACCAATGCTTTAAAGAGACAGAGAGTACAGAATTTCCTGATCTTTATGGGTTTAGGACAAATCCAGACAAGTATTTTAAAGCAAACTTGTTTGTGTAAGTATGGCTTTATTAATTTTCCTGCTGAACAATTCACCACAAACATCTGGAACAGCATTATTAGCAGTTTTGAGGCCACATTAATTCTGGATGTTCTTAAATAGCATTTTTACAGATACTTAAGAACACTTAAGAAAGGAACACTTTTGAAGGCTCTTGGCAGAACATGAGAAGGTTAAAATAGAGTCTCAGTTACTTAGTCTTATTCTGTGAAGCTTGATGATTGTGAGGACTAAGTAATCTGATTCCAGACATTTCAACAGAATGAAATCTGTCCTACGGAGCTGGTATTTCTGTGGTTTAGATGTAACTTTTGAACATGTTGCCTACAGCAGGGGTTGTTTCCCAGGCGTTCTTATATGCACAAGTAGCCTCAGTATCCTCATCAGGCTACATCAGTTTAATGAGAAGGACTTAAAAGGACACATTTGCTTGTTTTAAAAGACTTGTTTATGTACTCTCTCAAAGCCTTTATTTGAGACTTTATTGTTCTTGTGTACAAAGGAAACCAGTGAATTGGATCCTGCCACAGACCCCGCGTATTATACAAAGGTTTAAATCCTTCATGGTGTTGGTTTGACAATTTTTTATCTTTTTTATAAGCAAGCCTTTGTAGAAGATGAATTCACTTAGATCTGCAGCAAAACCTTTTTAAAAAAGAAAAAACAGTTTATGAGTGAGGAAATGTCACATCATAATAGGCAAAACCTTGCAAGTTTCACATTCAACAGTGAGGGGAAACCAGATTTCTTAGGTGAGCTGTATTCCAAAAAGGCCTATTACCTCTCTGCTTTAAATGTTAATTTGGACGATTTAGTTAAGCCCAAGTTAAGTAAAAGGGCTTAAACTTGGAAGAATGTGTAGTGCAGGCAAAGCTTCAAAACTTTCTTAATACAGTCAGTGTGGCATTTACTCTGGTTATTGATTTGCATCTTCAAAGCTCTGCTTTATTTTAGGCTAATGGAGTTTAATTAGAGATCTGATTGCTGCTGAAAGTAGTAAAAATGAAACTGTTGATGCTTTATTTGAGCTAAACATTTTCTGGCGAATTTCCCAACCTTCAGGACATGTCTGAACATGTTTTTACTTTCCTACCTGAAGAAGGAGCCACTTGGCATGTCAACATATGTATATTTTGGCTTAAAGGCAAGACAGTAGTTTGGAAATACAAAAGACAGCTTCTGTCTTTTGTAACAGGTCGTGTGTTAAGATGTAAAAGAGGAAATACGTTAAATTAGAAAGAATCTGAAGTGCATGGTTGGAAGATAGCTAACTGATCACTTGGGCTTTCTTAAAGAAATGTATTTAAGGTTTTAGTTAACAGGCAATTTCCTTTTCAGAATCTACTTTCATCTGTATGTAAACTTAGAATTTTGCTCAAATAGAATAACAAAGCCTCATGACTCACCATATCCAAATAATTGATTGGAAGAAACATCAGGTTTTTCTTACAGGAGTAATGCACCTTCAGCTGTGGAAGTAATCATATCCTGTGCTGGCTAAAAGATCAGAAGAGTCCCACTAGTACATTCTCTAGATAATCTTTGAAAGTAATTGCTTATTGCGATAAACTGCACATATCACAAGCATCCTGGATAGAAAAATACTTGCAAGCTTTGTCATATCACAATGAACAGATGAGGGCAGGGGCTAGCAGCCTAAAGATGGTGGTCCTTACATAGCAGTTGTCAAGCACACATAAATGGATTTTGTAGTTCAAAAGTAATAGTTCACAAAAGTATCTAAGCAGATATCTGTAAGTGCTCAGTAGCTTGCGTGAAATGCCAGTACATTTATGGCACACACACAGAGCCCAGCCTATGGTATGCATAAGCCCAGCCAGAATTTGTGTTTGTACATGTGTAGTCTCATTTTGTCAGCTAGAAACAAAAAACCAAACAAACAAACAAAAAGGAAATTTATGGATGACCAATTATATGAAAATTCATCAGATTTGGAAATCTGGCTTCAAAAATTTCTCAAGCAATTCTACATGTTCATTGTTCATAGGAAGACTGAAAATACCTAAAAACCTCAGTAAGTGTTCATAAAACTGCCAGATTTTCATGCAAATGAAAGCTGCGTGCATATGCAAACAGAATCCTAAAATTTGCCTAGAGGACTGCCTGAGCTCCTATGACTAAGATACTTTGGAAAGACCTTCTGTTCTCTTTGGCTCAAGTACATTTCAAGAAACTTTTCTTCTGCTGGGGGTCTTTGAGATTCCAGTACGTTAAATGGGGAGAAATCTTTGAGGCACAAAACATCTGACAAAAAATTTAAGTGGTTTCATCAGATGTCATTGATTTTCCAAGATAACAGATCAAAAAAAAAAAAAAAGTTTAAAAAAATAAAGAAACAACATGGAAGTCTGCTTTTCGATTGACGTAGCAGATTCCATCCAGGTTTTATAAAATCAATAAATAAAATTATTTTATGTTGTTTCCCTGAGCAGGTCTAGTGAAAATGTGTTTCTGCAAAAAAACTGTGTTGTCTGAGAGCGAGAGAGTTCTACATTTTCTAGAGTCCCTACATCTTACTTCCTACCAAATAACATTAACGTGTGAACTTCTAAACACGCATTAAGTAACACAATGTGGTTTAGCTTTTTCATGCTAAGGCATCTCAATAAACAGACTATAGCAATGAAAACACATTTAAAACACAGGGCTTCCAGCCATCCAAATATAAAGCATAAAATTTTGCCTGTGATCTTCAGTGTAAATTTAAACAAGGATTAACCTTTAGACTCATTAACTTGTCAATTTTTCCTTTTGATATGTCTTAAATATTCCTACTATTTCATCGTACCCTGACATACTCCTGTATGGGAGATAAGCTCAGAAAAAATCCAGTCCATTGTTTTAAGGGACCGAAAGTAAGTCCTTTAATAATTTGTTACAACAAGGTTTGTGAGAAGAGGAAATCTCTTCAAACCTTAGTTCTTCTTCTAGTGTTCTGTAACACCTTGTCCTGAACAGACAGATGATTGGAGACGTGGTTTTGTCTCACTAATTATTACAGAGCTAGTAAAACAGACATGCATTTATATTACCTATGCTCACAAATGTAAAACTAACTCCACCCTTCCCTCCTTCAATACATCCCTCCTCCCTCGTCTATTACTACTTATGGTACAATTACTTACTCTTTATAGATAAAAACATTCTTAAGGAATTCATGACAATGGTATTTCTTCCTGTCTTGTTTTCTGCATATATTTATTTCTCTTTGCACATTCCTGTCTTGCTCCATCTTGGCATAGCGCATTCAGGCTGTGTCCTAACTATTAACAACATGTATTTCTCTTAGCTGCCCTCCTAGCTTAGCAGTATTTGTCCATAAAGGTAACAGGAGCTGCACAGAGGGGAGCCTGCCAATTGCACAGCCAAAATATACTCAGTCACACCCTGGTAATGGACTGATTTTGGAAGGATTGCACAGATTCCACCCCGATAGGTTTTGGTACCACACCCCCTATCTGATCCACTTATTTCAGTAAATCCCACATCCATGAAAAGATAGGTCTGACCTGTTAATGCCTGCAGGCATAGTTGTCCAGTCTACCCTGATCTGAACCAACAGATTAACTTGAAAGTTTCTGAAGCACATTTTCTCAACATTATTCATTTAAGACTATAACCCAGCTCCCGTGAAGTCAACGGGAGTTTTGCCAGTGAATGTCAACGCCTCTGCTATTTTATTCCTTGGCTTCCTAAGCAGGAACTGCCAATCACACTGTATTACATAGTAATTTTATTAGGCATCCAATCGTGTTTTCAGTGAAGTAGAGACAAGTTACCTTTGCCTTTGCCGGCAACAGAAACAGGCGCCTTCAGCAAACCACCAAATTCTCTTCGTGTTTCTTTTGTTGGAAGACACAACTCTGAACGACTTCAAACCAATCTGACTTCAAATCATTCTGACTTCTGAACTGATAAACTAAACCATTATGCCATCACATATATGTAGTAACACACTCCTGACTGCGAGCCTTTTTTCTGACTTTTTTCCTCTCTTTCAGGACCTAGGGGTTCTCCTGTTCCCCTCTGAATAGCAAGGCCTGGAAGCTAGACATTGGTAGACCATGTTATGCCATTCTGCACAACTAATATGAAGTGTCAAGAGAACATAATAAAAATATTAAAATCTCATTTTTCATCAGAAAAGCAACTTGAGCTTTATGAAAGTGTGTAGTTATTACTGCACACTCTTTGCCTAGAGGTATGTATTTTTAACTGAGCTGTCTTTTTGTCTGATTATTTTTTAAAAATAATGTATCTACATATGACAAAACATATGGCTAATGATATTAGGCAATCTTCTTAAAATATTAGCACCTTGGCACAGGAGCTCTTGGCAGAACTAAAAGTAGCAGACAGATACGGCTTTAAACTGTCTTCCTCTTTTTGTTTGCCTTTCTCCAGTTCCAGCGACAGCCAAGCCAAAAAGCCACCTCCGAGCTTCTTTTCACAGTGTTTACATTCAATAGTCCTCAGGGAAGGAAAGCAGAAAAATGGCAGTACATGTGTGCTGCTTCAGGAACATGAAATGCAAGTAGCACGAGTCTCCTCCATCCCGGGTTTTGCTTTAAAGCCATTTTGCCCCATCACCGTTGGTAGAGGCAGTTCTAAGCACCTGGTGCCATTTGACTGCACGTTGCTCCTGTCCACACAACTGACTTGGATGAAGCTCTGGCTGTCTAAGCACTCTTCAGCTGACCAAACATAGTGCTGAAAATCGTCATAATAAAATGCATTATGGATTAGTATAGTTTATTTCTGATTCCATTTATTCATAGCAGTACCACGAAGAACATTTACACAAAGCATCCCAGGTAATACGAGTAACTAATGACCACAAGAAGCAGGAGTTAAATAACATGATCGGACCACTTCTTCTGACAAATTTAACTGCAAATACAATACAACAGCCTTAGAGCTCACCAAACAAAAGAGATTACTTACAGACTGCCAAAAAAGAAAGCAACATCTGTTACTGGGGTCTATACAAAGAAAGTATTACCGTTTAACTGCAATCAAAACCATTCTGCAGCTTTCAAAATCCACAGTTCACTTTAAACGTATTGGGGTTTTGGTTTGGGTTTTTTTTTTTTTTTAAACTTGATATTTTGTAAGGTTTTCTTTATCATTTAAAAAAAGCTTTTCTCCAAAATATTTCACAATAAATCTTGAAATTCTTTTCAACAGGTCTTAGTATACTGAGTAATACTGCTTACAAATGCCTTTTAGTCACATCATGGTAGCTCTTTGGAACGTGAATCAGTGTTTACTCGTTATCTTTATTTGAGACTCTCCATAGTCATAACTTTCAGATCATAACTCTCAGGCTCTACACTGTTCTTCTAAATGAAATTATCACAATAAATTAAACATTCATGGTAAAGATTAGGGGCTTGGGGAGGTATGTCTATCAATAACTACATTGATTATGTATTTAAGGATTGATTATTCATTTTTTGAATACACAAAGTTAAAAATATTTCACATCTGAAGTCTTTCTTATACACACAGCACTTTTAAATATAAACTCCATAAATGCCATAGAATTTACTTTGCATTAAGCAATTACCCCATTAAGCCATTAAACCTAATTTTGAGAGCCGAGATTCCTCAACTGACTAAACTATATCAGATTATCTTCTTTATTGTGTCAAAATCATAGGATATTGTCTGGAAAGGGTCTTTGGAATTCTGTAGTCCAACCTCTTGCTCAAAGGAGGGTTACTTTTGCTGTTAAATGAGGTTGCTTGTGGCTCTTGAAAATCTCCAGGCAAAAATGTCCAGGAGTGGAAGAGGATATTAACTTTCCTCAACCGACAGATGATGATCTTGTTTATACCACCCAGGATACTGTTTGCCTTCATCGCTGCAAGGCCACGCTGCTGACTTGGTTTCAGCCTGCCGTCCATCAAGATACCCAGTCTTTTTCTGCAAAGCTTGTCTCTTACCAAGTCAGTGCCCAGCTTTTACCGATCCATCAGGCTTTTTTGCCTCAACTGCAGGACTTAACACTTGCTGCTGAACTTGTTCCTGCTTGTTCCATGGCTGCAAGATTCCATGGGTTTGTGTATGTCCAGATTATTTAAGTATTTCCTAATTTGATCCTCCTCTACTGTGGGCAGTATGTGTCTCCTCCAAACGTAGCGAGTAGTCAGAGAAACCTTATTAGAATAGAACAGAATAGAATAGACTATTTCAGTTGGAAGAGACCTACAATGATCATCCAGTCCAACTGCCTGCCCACTTCAGTGTTCACCAGAAGTTAAAGCATATTGTTAAGGGCATTGTCCAAATGCCTCTTAAATACGGACAGGCCTGGGGCATCAACCACCTCTCCAGGAAGCCCATTCCACTGTTTGACCACCCTCTTCGTAAAGAAACGTTTCCTAATGTCAAATCTGAACCTCCCCTGCTGCAGCTTTGAACCATTCCCACGTGTTTTATCACTGGAGCCCAGGGAGAAGAGATCAGCACCCCCCTCTTCACTCCCCCTCCTTGGGAAGCTGTAGAGAGCAATCTAAGGTCACCCCTCAGCCTCCTTTTCTCCAAACTAGACAAGCCAAACGTCCTCAGCTGCTCCTCACAGGACAACCCTTCCAGCCCTTTCAAGAGTTTTGTTGCCCTCCTCTGCACACATTCAATGACCTTCACATCCTTGTTACACGGCAGGGCCCAGAACTGCACACAGTGCTCCAGGTGAGAAGACACCAATGCTGAATACAGCGGGATAATCACCTCCTGACCGGCTGGTTACGCTGTGTTTGATGCACCCCAGGGTGCAGTTTGCCTTCCTGGCTGCCAGAGCACACTGCTGGCTCCTACTGAGCCTGTGGTCAACCAGCAGTCCCAGATGCTTCTCTGCAGGGCTGCTCTCCAGCCACTCCTCTTCCAGTTTAGTGCCCTGTTGGAGGTGCAGAATACAACTTTTTTTGTTGTTGTTAAATTACATGGCGTTGGTGATTGCCTAATGCTCCAGTCTATCTAGATCTCCTGAAAGGCCTCTCATCCCTCAACAGAGTCAACAGCATCTCCCAGTTTAGTATCATCAGCAAACTTACCAATAGTGCATTCAACTCCTGCATCCAGATTGCTGCTAAACAGACTGACCAGAACTGGCAGAACCTGGAAGGCTTAGCCCGAGATTCTGCTAGTAAAGACTGAAATAAATAAAACATTGTGTACTTCAGCCTCTTCCATACCCTTCATTAGTAGATCACCTCCCTGTTTCAGCAGTAGGTCTGTATTTTCCCTGGTTTTCCTTTTGCTGTGAACACACCTGCAGAAACCTTCCTTATTGCCTTACCTGCATCAACACCAGCCAAACTTTGGCTTTGCTAATTCCATTCCTGCATGCCCAAGTGATGCTTCTACACCCCTCCTTGGTAGTGTATCCTGTCTTCCACTTCCCATACACTTCCTTCTTGTGTCTGGGCTCAATCAGGTGGTCTCTGACCACGCTGGTTTACTGCAGTGCCTGCTGTATTTCTTGCATATTGGGATAAGCTCCCTGGCCAATAAAGATGTCAGGCACAAGCAGGTTGAGTCTACTTGAAAACAAGGGGGGACACACAAATTTAAAAAAAAAATAATTGGGCTTTGAGAGCACTTGAATGTTTTGGCTTAGAATGATTTTTTTTTCTTCCTAATGTAACCACTTCATGTTGTCCCTCTTATCTAAATTACTCGTGAAGGCTGAGACTACTTGTGCCTTAGTCCCTCCCTGTCGGGGCTATAGATTATGAGTAAATTAATATGTGACAGTTTACTTATTACTACAGTCAAGGGGTTGACAGAAACACTGGTTGAATCTTGGACTTGAATGTCAGGCCTTTTTCTCTAAGCCATGGTTTCCTTTTGCCTTCCTCAATCTTGTTACTGAACAGAGCATGTATACCTACTCTGCTTATTACAGACTCAAAATGAGAAAAGGAGATACAAATCCAGTGAGAGTTCTGAAAAGCAGAAGCTTGATGTTGAACCTGAGTTCAGAGATGCCTGGCTGGAAGGATGGATGGAGAATATACATGAAAAAGTAATCTAACCACAGTATTCTGGGTCTCCTGAAGTTTAAGAGTATAGGGATTTAGAAGAACTATAAAAGAAAGAGCTGAAATAGTTGAGACAGGAGATGATTCAAGAACGAATAAGAATTTCAGCAGAGACAGAGCTGAAGCAAGGAAGAAGCCTGGCAGTGCTGTAGAGATTGTGAGAGGTCAGTGACACACAAGCAAACTGTAAAGAGGGTAGCGGGCTTAAAAATCAGTTCAGGCTCAAGGCCTGACATTTCTGGCCTTCACTACTGCAGAAAATAATTAAGCCAATTACTGCAATAGTTGAAGACCTCTTACAAAGTTAAAAAAAAATAAATAAAAATTCATAGCTACCAAGTCAGCATCCTTGCAGGCTTTTCCTCTCTTTCAATAAAAGTTAAGGGATGCACTAGAAGAACTACAGCGATATTCTGGTACTGACACCTGTCAAGGCTGGCCTCAGTGCACTTCTTTTAAAACAACCTGTAACATATATTTGGAAATATGCATGTAGAGGATTTATTTGTTTGAGGAGATACTGCAGAGTGAAAAAAATAACTAAAGAAGTTGTAATAGATTTGACATTGACAGCTTTTCTACAGGTAATAATAATGGAAAAGGACATGGAACAGAGGATTATAGCTAATGCAGAATAATGTAGGGTCATCTCAGGTAGGCAGAGCTCAATGGTCTCAACGGAAATGGGAATGGTAAAAAAAAGAAAGTCGTAGGTGCCATTCTTGAAAAAGCAGTGATGGTTCAGGCTGAAAATACTAAAAACCTTAGACAAAGAAAAGGTGTAGAGGAGAGAACAGCTCAGTTATGTGCTTTTCAGGGCTGTTTGGAAAGTAACAATGACAAAAGCAAGGTGGGCGGGGTTCAGTGGAATCCCTTTTCCGCCCAATAGATGTTCAGCTCACCTTACTTGAGAACACCGTGCAAGACTGTAAAAAAAAAAAAAAAAAAGGAGACTGTGCAGCTGGCTTTTATGCTGTTGTCTTAATGAGAAAATGTGAAAAGCTGAAGAATAAACAGAATAATTATTTCATAGACCTGTAAATATAACAGAACACAGTCCGAGAGAAGAAATAAACAACTCCTAGATCAAAGGATTCATAGATCACCTTCACTGGAGGTATAAGTAGAAATTTATTAGTTGCCTTTTTCTTTTTTTTTTTTTTTGAAGCCAGCTCACAATAAGTATACAGCTTAATGTCAACTTAAATTACATCTACAGTTTTCTGACAGATTCATTTGCTTTTTCAGGTTTATGTCTAACACACTGACATATTCTAATCAATAGGAGACAATTCCCTTTGAGAGTTATTAAAATATACCTTGCATTTAAATGCAATAAAAAGCATGACTGAACATGCCTCTGTTCCTCATAACACATAAATACCACATCTGGTCCATAAAAAACATGCATTATACAGAGGTTGTATGAATGCCAGATACGTATTATTACATGGAACTGTTTTATCCATCTAGCCTAATTTCCAGATGTTTTATTACTTGTAGACAAGAGTATTGTCAAAACTGTTGCTGGAAGTCCATTTATTTCAAGAGGGCAAGGGACAGGGATAGCAAGTTAAGCTACAGGGAATGTTTGTGATATAGTTAATGGCAAGTCATGTGACTGAATCATCAGTACTATCATGTTTAAAGAGATGCACTTAAAAATTGTATTTCAGACTAAAATTTCAGTTGACTGCATTTTAAATATGCACTTACTTACTCTTCCAGCAGTAAATGCCACATAATTGCAAGTAATATTTACAAAAAACAGACCAAGCAACTAATGGAAATGAAATGGAAACCATTAGTACAAAAGTTGCTGGTAACTGTAACCATCTCCAAAAACACATCAAGCAGTTAGCTAAAAATTCTGAAGACATTGAAAACTAATATCCTTTAATTCCTCCAATTTAGAATTGGGCTGTGGGATTTTTCTTGGTTTTTTTTTTTTTTTTCTTTCTTTGCAAGGACAGAAATGTGTTTTCAAACATTATTTGAAATGAAAGCAACAGATCTCAAGAAGCCATATGACATCTGAAAAGCTTGTTTGAGTCCCCCACAAAAGCAAGGTTTCTAGTGCAATAGTAAAAGTGTGAGGTAGAGGAGGGGATGAAAAGGCACGTAGGTGAGCACATAAAGGAAGGGAAATGCAGCAGACGCTATGTCATAAAAATGGTGTTTCACCAAGATGTCAGAAAAGACATGGCTAGGTTTAGTTTGAGCATAGCAAGGTAGAAATGAAGCAATTGTAAGAATGCCACTATAAAGTAGGCAGTAATGTAAGGGTTGGACAGTAGCCACTAGTTTTCCTTGTAATGAAACTACATTTCATTAAATGCAGCATTTGGTTTAGTGAAGTACAAGCTATACAGAGATGTGAAGATTACCAAATCAAAACACATTGATTTTTAGAATATTTGGCATACCAGTGTGACATTTCGGATTTTATCCCTGGAAAAAAAAACAACTTAGAGTGACTTCAGTAAGTTTACTTTACAATCCCATTCAAAATGGCATTATAATGTGATCTCATAACTTCTGTTTCTAAGAAGTGACATTAACTCCAGGCTTTTCTGTCCTGTAACACTTCCTATACTGGCACTGAAAACCTAAAAGTTCCTCTCAATTCCTTGTGGTTCCTGTTTCAAGTTACATACTACTTCCCACACCACACCTTCTTTTTTAGTAAATCCTGAGCAGGAGCACAGCCATTTGAAAAAAACCCAAACATTTCAATGATCAGGTAGAGGGAGGCAGTCCTAATGGTGTCTCAGAGAAACCTGAATGCTACAGTCTATGATTCCAAGGTTGACTTCCCAGTTAAATAATAAATTTGACTACTTCTTTTCAGATTTACTAAACACCAACATTTAAAACGGATTTACACTATATCCACTAAAAACCTAGAAAACATTTCCAAATTGTTTGAGATACATAATGGCTGGGAGCATAAAATTAATTTCAGTCCTATGAACACCATAACCCCATAACTTGTATCTACCTGAAACCCAACATAATCTATAAACATGATCCAAGGCGTAGCCAGGACTCAGAAAATGGGAAAATATTCATCGTCCTGCCCATGAAAAATATGATGGTTACTCCACTGTCACTGATAGTTCCTTAGAAATCAAATGAGGATCATCATAAATAACATACCCTACTTCTCAGGCTAAGGCTTGTACTGCTTCAGCGATTAGCCCTCTTCTGTAAAGACAGTTCCAGCAACTGCCTTATTGATTACCGTTTCAGCAGGCTCCTTAAGCCAGTCAGAAAACTTGTGGTTTAGTGTACTACCGGCTACCAGACCAGGACATCTAGAATTACACGGTGAGTAGCACAGCAGAGGAGATTATCCTTAGTAAACACAAGACCCCTTGGTGGAAGTGAGTAGCCAGCTGAATGGGTTCTCAATGTGGTCTGTGGCCACAGCCAGGAAAGTTCTCACGTCCCCTCTCAAAAGGTTATGTATAATGATCGAGATACTTTGGATAAGGTAATTAATACTTCTCACTGTATGTATCAGCCTAATCACTAATGCATCCCCTCCCCTTCCCTTTCAGACTCTTTGTTTTCTTACAGTGAATGGAAAGCAATCTGGACAGAAAGCATGTCTGATTCTGCTTGTACAATGGATTGCTCAAAGAGGACAGAGTACACAGAAATGTCCTGCATACAAGCACCACCAAGAAGAGGGAGACCGCACTTGTGCAGTGCTGGAAGAAAAATATCCTGTACGTTCTCTGCGATGTTTCTGTGTTGGAAACCTAAGTGAATTGTTCCTTTTTGGATCCCACAAATAAGCAGTGGTTAAATTAATCTTGAGACTCTGCATGACTCCTGCTATTGAAAGTGAAAAAAACCTCAGCCTCTCTGCACTGCTAAATATCCTGACACCTCTAGGGATCAAATCTGTCACTTAGAATATGCCTATAGCGTATCTAACAGAATGAAATTAAATTTGACCGACTACAGCAATGTAAACATGTAATAGTAAGAGAATTCAAAACAAGCAGCTTGTTATAAACATCACAAGACTTCCACCTCTATGCTGAAAATGGATTTCTTTTCCAAAGCTAAGAACATAAGAACTATAAATACTAATAGCACTGTTTATGTTAGGAGGTCTCCAAATACCTTGCAAAGGAGACACAGCTCTCCAAATACAACATGCTAGCCAAAAACATGCTAACCAAGTCACAGAGATGGAACAATCCCAAGCTAAATCAGAACAGCTGCAAATTATATGGCAGGTAGAACTGGCTTCATCCTTAGTCTTTAGAGTAATGCATTCACCTGTGCCCTACTATCAATTTTTATTGAAAGCATCTGCAAGCTCTCACTACAACAATTTATTGTCCAAAAGAAAGACAAGTGTTGTTAAAACCAAAACAGTATCCTCAAAGTTTGCCCCTCTGGGGATTTTTCAATATACTGTTACCCATATTGTTGTCTGAAACATAGGGTATTCCTTTTGCAGTTCTCGTGAAATCCAAGGAAAAAAGGATATCCATCTATCTTTGATTTTCTGGACTAGAAAATGTGTCTGCCTTGTATGTTCTCTGGGTCCTGTTTGCATACATGCTGTAATCCTAACACATGTTCTTGTTTCATTTTATAAGGACCAGTGCAAGAGTTTGTATCCACTGGCTTCTTTACTGCTCTATAAAGCATGCCTCATCTGTAATCAAAGTTTGTGATAAAACTGAAATGAGCCTAAAGAGGCTAATTCATGCCTCCTTCCTCCATATCCCCCATCCACTCCATCCTGCATTAAGGAGTCTGTATTTGACATTGCAAAAAAGGGTTTAGATTATTTTCTTCTTAACAGACTACCCTGCATGCAGCTTGCTGCTTTTCAGGATCACAGTTCTGTTTTAAGATAATGGAAGTTCAGTAAGAATTTGCCAGCAGTGAACAATGCACCAGATCTAGTTTGGCAACACATGAGAACATGCTAGTGGTGAGCAACATGATCTGAGCTTTTGGACATACAGTTACCAAATAAATATCATAACACAAGCATCCCAAACATTTTTGGAGCATCTCTGCCATTCACCTTATTCTAACTCCTTTCTTGCTAGGTGATGTGACTGCTTTTGAGCCAGAACTTGACTTATGCAACCTCAATGGAAAACCTGGAGCACTGGGACACACACCCCGCCTTTTTCTTCTCTTACTGCTCTCCCTACAAGACTTACTGCCCTTCCAGGACCACAGAAGTGCCATGGTAACTCTGATCCATGGCCAGGTCAGCTTTTCCTGCACCTTACCTACCCCAGCACATCAAGGCACAGTCACAATGAAGCGGCAGGGTCTCTCTCTCCAGCTGCAGCAGGGAGAGGCACAGCATGGCCAGGTGGCGTAGAGCAGCTGAACCTAGTTACAGGTATCCAAGGTGGACAGAAGACAATATCATTATGCCTAATAACATTGATGTAACGCATACTTACCTCATTAATCAGTGTGCATACTTAATTTAACTGTAGTGTATAATATAGATCTACTGCAGCTGGCGCTGAGCCACAGCAGCATTGATCAAAGAGTACTGGCAGGAAAGAACTTCCTTCTCCAGAGTGGACTACGACCAGCACCAGATGAGGTCAGCCACAGCTTTACCTGGCCAAGCTCTAAAGCCTCGATGGATGAAACACCATGGCCTCTCCACGTAGCTTGTTCCAGTGCTGCACCAAAGTTTCCAGCCTGTACTGATGCACAGGGCTGTTCTACCCCCAGGCACTTCTCATTGCTGAGGTTCATGAGTTTTCTGTTAGTCTGATCCTTAGGTTTCTCAAAGTGTCTCTGAACAAGTTCCACTTGTAGGCCTGTCATTCTCTCCTACTAAACTCTACTGTCCACAAATTGGACATCTCATCACAACAGACCCAGCATAACCCTGCCCAGAGAACTGGGGCTCCAATTGAAACCACTGTGTGTGTTTGTTTAGTGAGATCTTAGTACAGAGTAAAATCATTAAGAGAAAAAGATCAAAACTTTTCCAAGGCCCCAGCAACTGAATTCATCATAAGTTTAACATTTTCCTTGACAGCAAGGAGTGAGGCGGGAGCAAAACGAGATACACTCAGGTCCTGAGAAATAATAATTTTGCTTCTTGCCTCTCTAAGCATAGGTTGTTTATCTTCTTTGCTACTAGAAAATTCTTTTAGTATTCTCAAAGAGCAAATGCACTGAATTTTGACCTGTCTCAGAAGCTGCAACAATTGCACAATCAAATTATTACCCTGCAATCTGTAATCAGGAAATTTGAATGTTAACTACTCAAAATACAAGGAATCATGAATTAGGCATCTGATTTGCCTGGATTTCTTCAGTGACAAAATAATATTTATTTTGCCATATATGCACAGTATGGAGGAAGCCAGCAAAAAACTCTGCGTGTGGAATACAAAAGGTGCAGACGAGATTAGTTGTTGTTTCCATTAAGCCTGTAGTTCGACTTTCAGGGTGATGTCCCCGGGAGTGAGAGCCAAGTGCTGATTCAGTGAGAGCATAGCACCACCTGCTGCCGAAGACAAGGCTTCAGAAGAGAGGAAAAGTTTTTGCCATCTTTCTCCGTAATATTGCTAAGTTTAATTAAAAACCAAACAAATTCAAAAAAAACCCCAAAACAAAACAACAAAAAACCCCCTCTCTGTATAGACCTCATCCTCTTTGATTATTAGAAAAGTGTCCAACAGATAAAACTTGCAAGGGTTCTGCACCTTGGATGTTGTGTGGAGACTCCTACTAGGTATTTCTGGACCATTTTGATTATTCTATCACATTCATATTCAGCGCTGACAAGGTGCTTCTCTAGAAAACATCCCTTTTAGAGGTTGTAAACACAGGCAGTTTAGGCTAGTGCAAAGCAAGGGATGCAGAAGGATCTGTATCTTCAATGTGTAATTTATTACAATGATGCAACAGATAAGTGACTAAGATGCCCTGACAGTAATTTAACCTCAGACAAATGTACAGTAGTTATGTTTGTGTAGCTCTGCTTTTGGTTCATAATACATTAGCAGGTGCCTTCCTGTACCACACCTCTTCCTGATTCACCAACCTGCTCATGTGGATGTGCTCTGCTCTCTTGAGATCTTAGAAGCCTGATGTCACCCCGCTGAAAAAATGCTGCTGTGCTGCCAGGCTTGGTCCTTCCTTCCAGGAAACAGAGCATCTAACTAGCAAACTCAGTACCTGGTCTATGTTATGCTGCCTTGTCATGTTATCAGCTGGAGCTATGCTGGGATCCTGGATTTTTATTTCCCCCAGGAAGCAGCAAAGAGGTATCAGAAAACTTGTGAGGAAATTACCGTCTTGCACTACTATCGTAGCTAGCTGGCACAGACAAACTAGCGGTCATGTCTGAGTCTCCTCTCCCCATCTGAGTTGCACCCTCTCTCTGTATGTACAAAGAAGGTCTAACACGATTAGAAGTTTTGCACTGAACGACCTTTTAATAGCACGTAGTTCCACAACTCAGGGAATGCAGTTGCAGGTAGCCAGACAGATAAGGGTCTAGAGACTATAGCACATAATTGTGATGAAGCCTGCCCAGAAGAAAGTCAAGACAAAAAACTGGAGCTATTTTTAAGGGCAACTGTGTTTAGCAGAAGGCCAGAACTACTTGAATGTTTGGGCTGTAGTCGTAAATGATCTGGAGATCATCAGGAAAGTGGTCCTAGAAGCGTAAGAAATTCTCCTTCTGCTTGAATAGTCCTTATTCCTCCTCTGTGCTCAAAATAGTGACTCATTTGCTGACAACCTCAGTCCTAATCCAGGACAGCCCTACTATGTCCTGCCCTGCCGAACGGTGTGTGCAGGGATGGACAGTGGTCTGAGAAACCAGCAGGTAACTATCAGGCACAAAACAGACTGTACAAGAGCCCTTACTCACTGCAGCCTTTTCCCCCCTCTGGTATCTCATTGAAATCGCTGCAGACCAACGAACCAGGGCTCATGAAACTAAAGACCGGGGAGCAATTCTCCACTGGAGAATACACTGAGTCAGCACCACTCCAGACCTCAAAATTTTCAGACAGCTGTGAAGCAAAAAGACAAATCAACAAAAGACCATGAGGAGTTTTATAGCTGGCCAGTAGACTAGAACGCTTCTGCATCTGGCACATGCTGGCGCTTTCTCCCAACATGTTTTTCACGCTTTCTAGGGTCTTAAATACTGAAGCCACAGGCTTGACTCAGAACTAGAATCATTCCGATTTTCTTGTATTCAAACAACACAGCAAACACTGAAACACTAATCAGACAGTAACAGTGAGGCTGGCAGCCTAAACCATGATTCCCTTTACAAAACATTATGCATATATTATATATGCTGTGTCCAAAGTTTGCTCTATGGCTGGTACACATACTTACACTAACAATGCAGCTGGCATGTGCATCCATTCACAAACTGTCCTTGCTATTGTTTGAAGCAGTTTTGGCCTGTGAGTTTTCTTCAAGTTACACCAGTTAAACATCCTGTTTTGGTTAGTTCTCATCCCTAATTACTTTTGCATGTCAACATCAGTACCAGCATTTTCAGTGCGTAGCTCACACACAGCTCCTGTATAATCTTCTTTCATTTTGAAGTTCTCCTCAGCCAACAAACATACTTGAATTCAGTCAGTCCTAAGCCCATAATTCAAGCACTCTGTGGCCCCACACACAGGATTCCTAGGTTGTTGGTCATTTCCAACCTTCTGGGTCTAACATGTGCCTGCATATCCTGATATATAAAGGATGTCCTTAAAAATAAATCTGTACAAAGTGGCCAAGATAAAAGAGAAGAAAGGTCTGGGAAATCTGGACATAGAATCACCATACAGACAGCTGTGTATAAGCTAGGTTAGGAATTTACAGTGCAGCAAGTGACTCCCTGCTAGAAGTTTATTCCATTTCCAAATTGGAGAATCTTCACCACCTTTCCCTACAGGAAACTGATATGAGCAGCTACTTGAAGTATGAAATCATCAACATACCTTACTCAGTCACAACACCTCCTGGAAGGCAAGCCCTTCAGCTGAGGTACACTATGACATTTACCTAGACAGTAAGCTACTGCATGCAAAGATTCAGTCTCTTTTGCAAAGGGTAGGTACTACTCATAGTTAAAGGATAGCTGCTCGTGCTGTGGAACAGCTGAACATCTTACAACTGCAGTGAAAACATTTCCTTGTAATTTAAGTGAGTTTCAGTTAACTTGTGAATTTAGCTTAGCCTGGAAATGCCACAAATAAAATATCACCTCGTTTCCAAATAATGGGAAAGTCATGCTTCTTGCTAACTGTGACAAATTTATTTTAAAAATTAATGGACGGGCCTCTAAAAATTTCTTCAAGAGACACCAATGTGGAATTCCCAGTATGGTGTCAATTCACACCCTAGTTTACTGGGCATTAACATCCCCATATGTTGACCAGACTACACTGGCCACAGAATATTACTTGGTGGTAAGTCATCACTATTTCCTCTATGCTGCTTTATTGTTTCTCAAGTAAGAAGGGAAGTCAACTGCAGGGACTATATGGTAAAATTCTTTGCACACCTGGAAATGTTGCTGAGAGATCTCCAGTCACTTTGAAGTGACTGCTGTAACCACAGTGGAATTGGAGGAACTAAGACCTGCCTTTATTGCTTCCTCCTATAAAAGATAGCCCTGTCCAGCCCTATTCCACCATTTTGGCTAGCAAGATCAACCTTTGAGATTTCTTAGTGTCCAAAACTGCTTTTGTTTTTTCTCCTATTTAGCACAGGGATGCGTGCGTGAAGGAATCTGTACAATTCTGTGGTAGAAGTCAATCTCAGCTATATTCATACCATGTTTTATTTTTCACTGTAGCATTTTTCCCCTTCTCCAGACCTCACAGAAGAAAGGGTTAGGCTAGAACTGACACTTAACTTTTACCTTAGAGAATGGAAAAGCCATCTCTGATAGAACCAGGGGAAGCAGGTTACATATCTGAATAAGGATTCATGTTTGCACGTTTAAGCTTTTAAAAATTTCCACATAATGCAAAATAGTACTTCTAGTACTTACTCATTATGTATGTATAAGCTATAAAGTTGTGTAAGTCTTTATAGGCACAGATAAGAGTATATCCTTGTTCTACACAGTTTACAATCTAAGCAAAAAGTCTGCAATAAAAGAGGATCAAAATCCATTCCTCTCAGGAGCATGACGTCAAACTTAAGAGAACAGGCTAAGGATACAGGATGAGAGATCTCCACATCCAAGACTTTGAGTTCATACTGGAGCACAGTGATCTTTGAGAAATACTGTCATTGCTTTCCCAAGTTGTCCTATGATTAGCGGTATAAAGTCACAAACAACTAACAGATACTTTAAAACAGCATTTGCCAAGCACAGTACAGTCTGGAAGCAAAACTGTGTCTGTTATCATTGAAGTCTTAGCTATCACTTGATGTATCAGCCTACCTAGAAATTTCAAAAAGAAAAACAAGCAGAACAGAATGATTCTCCCCCGAATTGTGACACTTCTTTAACCCACTGTAACAAGTATCTAAAATAGAGTGTACCTCTTACCTGAAATCTACTTCCATTGTCAAAGCCTCCTTACACAAATGAGGTTAAAATCCCTCAGCTGAGGTGTTTTCTCCATCACTGTTCTCAACTGTTATGGCCCCATTTCCTTATTTCTACAGATAGCTGCAAAAGATTCCTTCCTTCCCAGGCTCCTGCTTCATCCACACGTATTCCATTTACTATGTCTCATCTTGCATCTCCCCTCTACTGCCAACATTCATATGTGATTCTCTAAAGAAGGCAAGTTAGAGACAAGTAGCAATTCTGTAAAAGACAGAAAAGATACTCAAGAATTAAATCCCCAGTGCGTATTCTGCAGGTGAAGAAAAGCATCATGCCACATCTTGCTGCTTACATATACTACTAATGACTTCCACTAAGAAAGCCCTTATCTCCTAGAACCCTCCCCACAGGCTAATAGGGAGTAAAACACCACACGAAATACCTATTGGTGTCCTACCATCTCCTGAGAACATAAAGAACCATTTGTTCTGCCAGTGCAAGCAGATGTGTTTCCATCACTGACACCAGGGTTGGTCATTCACATGGCAGAGGGGGCACACCATGTTTGTTTGGGGAGGGGGAAATGGAAAGAAACTCTGTGGGTAGTCTATGGGGTGTGGCTATGAGGTTGATAACAGACAACATAATTAAAACATGCTGTCTGGCCAGGGAGCCTGTCGTTTCCTTGGCTTTAATAATAATTCAAGTGTGGCTATTTTCCCTGTAGCCTTTTAAAAACCTCAGACTCCATTCCAAGTCTCTGCAGTACTACCCCAGTCTCTTTACTGTTTTTAAATTTCCCCTTGATATTGTCCTTGAACTAAGGCTTTTTTTTTTTTTCTTTCCCCCTTTCCAAATCCTCACAAGGACAAAGTATCTTGCCCAATCTAGGACAACAGGTAACAGGCACAGACTTGAATATTGGAAGCTCCATTTAAACATGAGGAGGAACTTCTTTCCTTTGAGGGTGGCAGAGCACTGGCACAGGCTGCCCAGAGAGGTGGTGGAGTCTCGAACTCTGGAGACGTGCAAAACCCGCCTGGACGCCATCCTGTGCAACCTGCTGTAGGTGGACCTGCTCTGGCAGGGGGGTTGGACCAGATGATCCCCAGAGGTCCTTTCCAACCCCTAACATTCTATGGTTCTGTGATTCTATGAATGACACTGATGTCTTCTCTCCTTGTGCACATGCTGGAAGCAATTCCAGTCCCAGCTCTGCAGTCTCATCAGTCTGTCATGCTCAGTGGAAACCCCACTGAAATCAGCAGGCCCCTGTAGATGCTGACCTACTGGAGGACTGCAGCCTGCAGTCAAATACTCTTCAATTCTACGGCTCCCTGTTTATCCTCTACTTCTCCCCTGTGAGCTTAGAACCAGTCCCCAGATGGAATATAAAACCAGGTTACATTACAGCACTTCAAACATCAGTGTGCCTAAAAATATCAACGCGGATTGCTTGTGGTTATTAAAGACACTAAAGTCTGGTTTCCTCAGCAAATGAGGATGGCACATTCATGTCTGTCTACTCCACCCCTCCACCTAGTAACTTTTAAATCCCAGTGGTCGATTTCAAGCAAAACTGGTAGAGTTAGATGTCTCAGAGATACTAAGTTCCTCCAAGTTTGTCCAATATACAAATGAGTAAAAGAAAGAAACTACATTCACGGAGTTACACAAGGAAAGACTAGACTACCTGGTCTCTTTATTGATCATCAGAAAATTTACCCAGAGAAGGAAAAAATGCAAAATTTATTTAATTAGTTTTCTGTGCACAGAATAGCTTATTTAAAGAGTGACAATAATAAATAAATAGGTGAATATTTATTAGGTGACCAATAAATAGGTGTACTTAATTGATACAGAACAGCCTTGCTCTGTGGAAGCTACAACTACTGAAAACAGAACTGAAAGCAAAAATGCTCAGTGACTATGGCAACCAGCCCTCTGAGATAGCCAGGCTGGTTAACACTTAACCTGTAAACAGCAGACTTAGTTTATATCTTACAGGCCCCCAGCAACTTCAGCTACTCATGCATGCCCTACACTTCCCCAACAGAGTTTGCTCATCTCTCGGTTGTGCCAAAGAAACGTATGAAATAATGCAGATTTTCTACATGTGCCTAAAAAGATGAACAGAGGTAGGGAACATGAACAGTTGAGTCAGCCCAGTTTGAGGAGACAGTCACACCAGGCAGTGGGAAGGGTGCATGTAACAGACAACCAGAAACCTCTGCCGCTACTTGAAGGACAAAGTGTAACCGTTGTCTCTGAAAGGAACAGAAAAGATTGCACCAGCATTTCATCACAGCGTGCTGGGGGGTGGGAGCGGAGATATGCAGGCATTATGTGTCTGTTCAGTATCACATAATAAAGAATCGCTTTTTACTTATAGCATGACAAGAGTAAATAACATTCTGCTATGGATAGCCTACATCAGACAGCTTCCGTCAAGCCTTCACGCTCCAATTGCACATGGATGGGCACAGCGAATGACAAACCCAGGCTATTTTGTAATTCATTCCCTTCAGGTGCAGTTCACAGTCTAAACAGGCCTGGCATAGTCCCAACCTTCCCCTCATCCTGCTGTTTATTCCCCCTCTTTCCAGTGTGCCGCCACTTTTTTTGGAGGGGGGTGAGATTGGACCAGCTCCCCCGACCTGCTGAGCGTGCAATCACATAAATCTGGCTGCGTGACCAGGAGCAGCGCTGGAGATGCCTGGGACTCTCCTCCTTGTAAACTACGGTGCAGCCCGGCCCTGCAGTGACTCACTGCATGGGCAGGACACCATTGTCTCCCAGCGAGCCTTCTGCACAGTAAGAGCTTCTCCTCCAAACTTGCGAAGCAACATAGGCCAAAAGAGGACAAACCCTAACAAAGAAGAGCGTTTTTGTTTCTTAGTAATTCCGCAGCAAGACATCAGCATTCTTTGCAAACAGATGTAACGTCTGTTGTGGAGGAGCTCTTCTTTTTTTTAAACTGGAGAGTTTAACTCTGAGCACCTGACTTCCTTGGAGTTAACTTTCCACACAAGGAAGACGGCAGAGGGAGCAACACTGACTGGTTGCTCAGTTACACTGCAGTAACAGAATGTGTGCAGGTGTCACCTCCCTCGTAGCTATGGGTTTAACTGGGGCGTCAACAGGCTGCCCAGAGAGATGGTGGAGTCTCCAACTCTGGAGACATTCAAAACCCACCTGGACACTGTTCTGTGCAACCTGTTCTGCGTGAACCTGCTCTGGCAGGGAGGCTGGACTAGCTGATCTCCTGAGGTCCCTTCCAACCCTGGTGATTCTGTGATCAGCTGCAATCGCTGTGTCAACAGCGATGACACATCGGTGTTTGCATTACCCATTCAATTAGAGGTGGCTTAAAACCCGAATTTGCCTCTGCTGCAACTTCCAGCTTTCCAAACACTTGGGTTGCCTCCTGTACGCTTCGCAGCAACTTTCCAAAATTTGTAGTGCCAAAACAACTCGTTTAGTTGGTTAAAGCTGGAAATACTTCACTGCAACTCAGACTGCTGCTTATTCACACTATAGGTTACAGCACAACCTGCAGAAAAGCCTGTTAAGTAGTAATTTCTGGTGAGACCGGAGCTGTTTTGCAGCAGTACCAGAGATGCGTTAGTTTTTTCCCTTCATAAAAAGTTTAACCCCCACCAAGCCCCTTCGGTACAGAAGTTACACCGCTCAAAAGAAAATTTCCGACCCAGCAACGCTCGCTCCCTCATTACTCCTTCCAGCGGCTTCACGCACAGGCCCGGGTGAGGACAGCTGAAGGAGGAAACCCCTCCAGAGGGGCGAGGAGCGGGAGGCCACCTCCCCGGGCCCGCAGGAGCGAGGAGCGGCCTCCCGCCCCGGCGGGACCGTCTCCCTGTCCCCGAGGAGCGAGGAGCGGCCTCCCGCCTCGGCGGAACCATCTGCCGGGCGCCTGGGCGAGGCCGGGCCGCCAGCGGGCGGGCGGTGCTGAGGCGCGCTGCCGAAGCCC
>VZSF01005777.1:498109-572668 GCA_013398295.1 Chionis minor
GGCGGAGGCGGGGCCGAGCTGGGCTTCGAGCGGGGCGCCGCGGGGCTGAGGGAGCCGGCGCGCCATGGGTAGAGCCATGGGGCTGGCCGGGCTGCTGCTGGGGCTGTTCCTCCTGCCCGCCGTGCTGGTGAGCACCGGGTNATCATTTAACTGTAACTGAGCCTGTGGCTATACTGAAAGCAGATGAGATATGGGGTGCTTTAAGAGGTAAGCCGATACTTTTCCTGCAGAGCTATTTGGTCTGGACTCGTACAAAATCCACGCCCAACTAAGAGCCAGCTGACCACTGAGACTTACCCTCATTCAGTTCTTCCAGGGAAGTAAGCTTGGGCATAGAGGCCAGGAGGATACCCGGTTGTGTGTTGGTCAGACCCTCACTTCGGATACTCGGCATCTCAGATCCAGTGGCACACCAGAAGTGCGCCCTTGTTGTGGCAGAATCAGCCAAGCCAACCAAATCCTGGGTGTCAGAAGGCTCTCTGATGTACAGTGTGAATAACAAATTACTCTCTGACTGAACCTAATTAACTGAACATGCTGGACACATCACCAGGAAGACCAAAATGCTACAGTTTCACTCTGCTGTTTTTGCTGGAATATTAGTCTAAATTAGCAGATTTTTTTATGCTAAATTAGAAACTTCACCAATTCCACAAATGACAGGAATAGATGCATGACAACACCAGAAATTCCTACCTTACTCTCAGTAACTTCCATACTATTCAAGGATTGATTTGGTACAGCTGAGCTGTGCTACTAATACTCAGTACTTGTGTATAATGGAGAGCTTGAATGGTTCTCTCTTCAGAAATTCATTAACTGTAGTGCTTGACCAGTTAAGAAAACTGTGCTAAAGAAACGCAGCTACAAAGCATTCTTTCTAGCTATGTGGACGGCTGTAAATAGTTACGGTCCTGTTTTTAAATAGAACTTTAAGGACAAATACCAGGTTGTACTCTAGATCCCTTTCTTGGTTTTTTTCTTTTTTTTCCCCAGGTTTGGAAACCTTCAGCCAGTTGGTTCATGAAGATGACTATGGAAGTGTAAGTATAGTCATTAACTAAAACCACAGTCCTGGTAACAGACAACCACATTCTTTATTAGGTGCTCTTCTAGAAGCAGCACATCTACTAGTTTCATTAAGTACTTTTTCAGAAAACTATCCTTGGAAGGCTGTTAACAAACTGAAAAGTGTTTCCTGTTCGAAATGATGAATATAAAATCAGAATTCTAATTTTTAAATTTCGTTCTCATAGTTTCTTGTCAATGAATCTGAAATCGACGACTTCCCAAGATTTGCTCATAGAGGAATCTTACTAGACACTTCAAGGCATTATTTACCATTGAAATCTATTCTTACAAACCTGGTAAGCGTGCAGTTTTGTAGCATCAATAATGAAGGCTTTTTGTTGTTGTGTTTTGCCCCCTGAAGTAGGTGGCAGCTGGAGGTGGTATGAAAGGAGAATCGATCTCCTCTGGCTGACTTCTAAAAGGACAGAGTGAACTAAAAGGACAGAGTGAACTTTGCCAAGTGAAGGTCAGAACGTACACCAGAGATGAGCTGAGTGGGCAGACACAGTGAATCTGTAAAGAAGGCTGGGATTTGTGGTACCTTGGGCTTTCTGTTGCCTAAACCAGTTCTCGCATTTCTTGGAAGCATGTTTTGAGACATGTAACTATCACCAAGCAATACAGGGGAGATCTTGCAAGTCCTGGGTTCAGTGACAGTGGTTGCAGGAAAATTCCAGTCTTTTCAATAACCAGGCTTTGGTAATCCTTTCTTAGGCTACTAAGAGCAAGCCAGTAATTAAGTAGTACAGAGCAAGGGGGGAAATTGGAAATGTTCATAGGAAGCTACTGCTTTCTTTCACTGCATCACTTCAAAAGGAAAAAAAAACACCCACAAAAAAACCCAACAAAACTTTATCTGAAAAGTTTACTTAAGCACACTAATTATTGTATGCTCCTACCTTGATGGGGAGGTGTATAATCATAGCAACCAAAGCTGTATGTTTCTTCTGTTTTGTACTCGTATTTTATGCTGTTGAAATCCTTGTAGCAGGTTTTATTTGGTGGGTTGAAGTGGAGGAACCTTTGAGTGGAAGAGCATACAGTTTACTGTCTTGTCTCTGTCTTGCTTTTCCAATATGAAATAGTGTTAAAACTTTTCCTTCCATGTCGCAGAACTTTGCAGAGCAGGCTTAAGATGGTCAGGAAGAGAGTGCAGGTAAAACCAGTCTTCATTTCTGAGGTCACCCTTGAACTGTCCTCAGAACTTGCCCCTCCATGGGTATTTACCACTTATATTTACCTTTAAGATCAGTCCTTGTTCAGCAGATAGTGTTTGTGTAGTGTTTCATTTACGACCGAGGGTGCTTCAGAGACTCAAGTAGTTCAATGCGTCAGTATTTGTTGTCTTTTCTAAAAGATACAACAATATCCAAAGAGTAACTCGACTTTGGAAACTCGCATTTCTAACCGTTTTTGTGTTTCTATAACTATTGCTGTTCTGTTTCTTTCCTTAAGTTTTGCCTGTGGCTCTAATGATTTCCCAGAGCTACATTTTATGGCATTTTGCTGGTTTAAGAACACATGTACTTTTCCTCCCACCTCTGTGCGTGCTTGAGCCCAGGCTAACCTAATAAAAAGCAGCAGTAATCCCTTCACTGAGATGTGGTAATGAGATGCTTAAGGCAGCAGTTCAAGTACATTTCTTGTACTGTGTTTCCTGGAAGGGTATTGTCCTTGAGGAAGGAGTGGCTGAGGTAGAAGTCAGGAGATACAATCTTCTAGTGGAAACACAGTATTTGGTAGAAATGCGTGAAGACCTGTGGCAATTGAAATGTCCACTAGCTAATAAAACAGATGAGATATTTTTGGGGAATGGGCAAGGTATAAACGTTCCTTTGGATTTGGTGGGAGTTCCTGAAGAGATTTGTGTTCCGTCTTTAAACACAGCTTGGTGGGAAAAAAGAAAGGGGGAGGGGTGGAAATACTTGTATTGTGGCAGGGGATTGGAAGAAAGTGTGTAACAATTACTCAGTCCCAAACAATGTAGAAAACACTTATTCTGTCTGCTCGCAGCATGCAGTGCTTCTAGTGACTGACTCACTTGCGTAACTTAGGTATGTGTGTAACTGTCCATCTGGAGTCATCACTCTAAGATAAGTGTGTTAACATTTATTGTGATTATCTTCAGGTTCAAAAAAGGGAAGTGCTGATGCTGTAATGACAGAAAGCATAAGGGAACAAACACTATCTTCTTTGTGGAAAATGCATGCATTTATTTTGCATGCATTTGAAATGGATTCTGCAGAAGTCACTAGCAAGTAGGGATGTACTAAATAGTAGGAAACTGTCTCATGCTGTTTAGTTCTCAGGTCCAAAGTATTTAAGTAGAAAAGTGTAGGCTTTTCTGTAACCTGAAATAGCTGATGATGCATAGAGGATCACCCAGATATGTTCAGAAGTGGAAGAAATTCATAAGCATTTATAGCAGTTCCCATTCTAGCAGCCAGGGTAGCATGATCAGACCAAGAGCTTGTCGGCAGGAATGGTGCAAATAGATGGCGGAGGAATGGAGCAGCAGTATAAGCAGGCTAGTGCGTTTTGGTGTATGCTTCTAGGAGTCTATGAAACATGGTACACTTTTTCTTTATTTGGTTTTTGTGGGTTTTTTAAAGTAGTTGCTTTGTGCAGGCAGGATATACTGAGACAAAACCACCTTTTTTGCATAGGTTTTCTGTGAGAGTAAAGTGCTTAACTAGACTGTATTGCATTATTTGTTACAGGATGCTATGGCTTTTAACAAGTTCAATGTTCTCCACTGGCATATAGTAGATGATCAGTCATTCCCTTACCAGAGTATTTATTTCCCAGAGTTAAGTGACAAGGTGAGTAAACATCATTGAAACAGGGTGGGAGAGTAGAAATCTTGCACGTACTTTGTGAAAATAAAATGCAGAGCTTACTAATGGTTGAATACCATTTGGTATGGTATTCAATGCAATAATCTGCAATGGATGGCAGATTTGTTTCTAAAACAAATACAGTGCAATCTATTTCATGATTCACAGCAGATTTTGCTAATTAATGGAACCCATCATGAGGTTCTTGGTCAGTCATAGTACAATAGTAGCCAAATCAAACATGAATAATTAAGTAGACTGAGCCTAAGCACAAGATTTGTAATTCTGTTTTAAAATGTTGCTAGAATCTGACCCTCGTGAAAATTATGGAGCAGTTGCCATGAAGAATTTTTTAATTAAAAAAATGTACATGTTAGATGGTGCAGTCAGATTATTTTTCCTAGTAATGGCTGTGGCATTCTGTCCTATTCCCCACTGACAGCTGGAGAGAGAGAGGTGGCCTTTGTCTCAATAGCCACCTTTTTGAAAGGCATCTTGTTTACCATTACCTTTTTTGAGTAACTCAGCAGTGGAAACCTTTTCCAGGTGAATAGAAGCTTAAGGTGCTATTAATCATGACGAGTCATGATGCTTTTCTTATGTAGCTTGACTCTTTGGCCAGCATCTGTTTCACCAAACCGTAGCACTCTGGGTCATTTGTCACATTTGTTGGCTGTGTGGGAATGGAATAATGCTCAAATTCAGCATCACAAAACGAGCAACGCCCTGAAACAAAATTGAGTATTGCATGCAAACTGAGAAGCAGAGGTGTTGGAAGAAGACACCATTCTTTTTGACTTGACAGATTTTTTCCATTAGTCTTGCATGGCATGTAACAAGGGTCCTGTGTTTCAGAACTAATGATGCAGAAGTGGAGGGGAAAACGAACTTGCCTCTGTACAGAAAAATTGAAAAATGTGCCTTTCAAAAATCTGATTGAATAGAAACTTGCTTTTCTGTTTTCTTCAGTAACTGTGAGCTAAGGAGGAAAGGATGGTCTCCTCAGGAGATTTGTTTCAGTGTGGAAAAAGGGGTTAATTTCTGTGGGTTTTGTTTGTTGGGTTTTTTTCCCCACCACTAGTCAGCCTAAACATACTGTCAGTGCAGTTGTACATGTGATAAACCCAGAAGAGGCCAACTTGTAAAAATGCCCTCCAGTCTAAATCGTAACACTTTAATTGCAGTTTTGTGAGCTGCTGGTATAACGTTTTGTAAACTGTTTCTAAATGTGAATAATTACAGGGAGCATACTCCTATAACCACATCTATACTCCTACTGACGTCCGTCTGGTGATCGAGTATGCCCGGTTAAGAGGCATTAGAGTTATCCCAGAGTTTGATACCCCAGGACACACACAGTCTTGGGGAAAAGGTATGTACAAGGAAGTATTAATGATTCAAAGATTGTGGTAAGTAGGGTGTAACAAGCAAACACACTTGTTATAAAGCAGCCTTTAAAGTACTTTGAAAGGTCCTTGGTAAGAGGTAAGCAAGGGGCAGACTCAGTGATGGCCATGACCTTTATATGTTAGAGGAACTAAAGGGATTGGAGAAAGCTGACACATTCTGTGCTGGGTGGGTGTGCCAAGGCGCAGATAGATCCTGTCTGCCTTAGACTTCATGTTGTTGTTATTCCCCCTCTTGAGCCTAGACTATTAAGGCAGTGGCTAGCAATGGGGAATTGCTGTCTCTAGAACAGAGATTTCTGCTTTGGGCAGGTTCTGTCAAAGTGGTTAATGTTTCAAAGTGGTTAATGAGTAAAGTGGTAACCTGCCGTTGTACAAAACGCAGCAAAGTTGGATGCTTTTTCACCATCTTCTGGGTTTCAGAATAATACTTCTTTGGACAGAGAATGCTTGAATCCTGAGGGTGGTGGTGGTTATGTATACTCCAGGACCAGGGAACCTTGTGCCATAACTCAAGGTGCACAAACCTTGGTGCACCTTGTGCAGTTTCGCTGCACTTCATGTAAGATGATTTTGGCCAAACTGGAAATAGTAAAAGTTTTTCTAGTCATTCATAGCTTTAGCTTTAGCCATGCTCATCCTGTCAGGATGTGGCCATAATGATGGAAGACACCGCAGGCTCTTTCTCACTAATTTCGAATGAGGGGAAAAGGAACAAGGCAGAAACTAAATTTGCTAAACAGTCTTTCTGAATCCTTCATCTCACTTATCACTCAACAGCATTTACGAGTGCTCTGTAACAGCACTAGTAAAAGCCAGTGGCTTGCCTGGTGTTGGGCGAGGTGGTCTTCATTCACATAAAGAGCAAGGTTCAGCTCCCTTGCCTAAAATCAGTTGTTCTTGATAGCTTCTTGTGTAATACCTTCTTTAATGTGATGCACAGGAGCCAGTCCTGGCTTTGCCAGTGAATCTGGGTAGCTATGCTTTGTTTGCATTCAAATTCCAGGGACTGGGGAGAGGTCTTAAGGCATGCAAGGAGAGTAGGGCCCTGTTTAGGGAAAATGTGCTCGGAGTAGGAAACACACAGCCAGGAAGGTGTTGCTGCTGCAACCACAGTTTACCAACTAAACTGGACTTAGGAATCGTCGACCTATATATAATAACTTCTTCCCGTTTTGTTATCTTGGCTTATGTTGCTTCAGATATCTTGACTCAAGAACCAGTGGTTAGTTTTGACTTCTGTCTAGCCTTTCTTGTGTAGAGGTATATTTCTAGCAGACTGAGGTAGGACATCTACCTTGAGCCATATAACTCCCACCTACTTAGGTATTAACAAAGTAAAGTCGTAAAAAGAAAAAAGAGGCCTGTGGAGCTCACTCACCATATTTGGCCGCTTCCTAATTCACTTCCTTCCTAAATCCATTGAAGCTTTTTTATTTGAGTAGTCATCCAGAAGCTGTTTTGCAGGTATAGTGACGTGTTCCATAAATTATTGGGTGTTTAATCACAAATCTGAAAGTCAAGAGTCCTTATTTCCAGTTAGAGTGTTCTTCAGTTTTGGGAAAGTTGTTTTATTTCATCCTTAGATAGGTGAGTACTTAAGTAATGAATATGAACCTTTTTATATGGGTAACTGCCTCTTCCTGCTAGCAAAGTTAGCATACCAACATGGAACTGAATATCCTCTACTAATTGTTTCTCTTAGGTCAAAAAGATCTTCTAACCCCTTGTTACAGTGGAGGACAGCCAACCGGGTCCTTTGGACCTATAAATCCCATTTTGAATACAACTTATGACTTCATGACTAAATTCTACAAAGAGATCAGCAGTGTATTTCCAGATGCGTACATTCATTTGGGAGGAGATGAAGTGAACTTCGATTGTTGGTACGGTGACAGTTCAAAGCTTAAATATCTGGTGCCTCTTAAACTTGGCTAAATCCATCAATTATGGAACTCAGTTGCATGAGACAGTTTTCACTGCTTAAGCCAAAGAACTCCACTCCTGCTTCTGTAACTATTGACAGGCAGAGTGTTTGTGATCCTCAACAAGCAAGTGACGTTGTACAGAATTTTGCTTTGACTAATAGTTTCACAAATGTACAGGTACTCTAAAGGATTTCTTCATGAAAATTAACCTCGCAGGAACAAGAACTAGTATGGTAGAAAAGTGCTATGTAAGATACTTAACACTTAAATGCTTTGTGTTAAAGTAGTTCTTTCCCTTGAATTCTGCCTTCCAGAAAATCTGCTAACTTAAAGTACTACAGTACTGACTCCTGTGTCTTTATATTAGAACTATGGCATGTATTAATAGAGTTTTTCAATCGGTTGTGGACTTTGAATATTTTAGAGTCTCTCTGCTGGAGTAACTAATAATACAGAATATGGAGCGGATCTAATTGCCTGAGTATTCACATTGATCTAGTTAGTGTTTGTGCATTCACGTGAAACATCAAATCTGAACACTCAGGACTTGCTTTAATTTTTAAAAAGAAAGACGTTTTCTGACAAATGCTTTATCACAAAAGTGTTGGTTTGTTTTTTGGGTATTTTCCCAAATTCTTGATGTTGCTTCTGCAGATCCCCATTACTATGGCTGTTCAGCTTCCAGACCCGCTGGCAACCTTCCCACAGAGTCACAGAGAAGCCAGGAAGTCCAGAGCTATTAGGAGCTTGAGGCAGCTTGCCAGACTGCTTCAGAACAGGGACTCCAGTAGTTTTGCCAGAGAAGTAGGACTATTGGCTTGCTTTCAAATCAGGATGAAACTCTTTCAAAATACCTAAATCATCTTAGACTGCTGCTTCTACTCTGTTGTGTGTTCCAGGCTATGGTGTGCATAAGGCATCGGCTAGTCTGCTGTGCATAGGTGGAAATGGTTAAGAAACCTGGTTTAAAACAAAACTATTCTTTTTTTTTTAAACTTTTTTTTTTTGTTATTATTTAAGGAAATCTAACCCTGACGTGAAAGAGTTCATGAAGAAGCAAGGATTCGGCATTGACTATGCTAAACTGGAATCTTACTATATTCAGAAGTATGTTGTTTAATTCTTGCTCAGCTTTTCACAGCCAATGTCTGAGGGTGGTGTGGAGGTGCAGATACTGAAGCTGATTTAGGTTAGCCTGTATTGTTTTCAAAAATTGCCATGTATTGGGGAGTGCCCACTTCCTTTTACTCTAATACACTGAATGTAAAGTTCACAGTTTTAAAGTGTGGGACAAGGACATACAGGCTAGGTCTGTGCATTCACTGAATGTATGTGGTGCCGTAAACTAGGTATCTGCTGTAATGTCAGCACACTGGGTGGGGAGGAAAAGCCCTAAGGTTTTTGCAGCAATTTATTTCTCTGCTTCTTAAAAACCATGGGTTTGGACAGCTGTGTGCGTTGTTGGTAGTTCTGAGCATCAGTTTGTGTTACTGCACGGGCGTATCCTTATACATGGGATAACATCCTCTTCAATCCAGAGCACTGAAGGCCAAAACCAGAACAAAATGTTTTTTCTTGGTCCCCTGTGCAGTTTTGGGAGAGGCCTGATGTGCCTTAGGGTGGAAAACAATGTGCCTGAACTGGTCTCACTGAAGTTCACAAACATGATCTTATTCCTGAATTCTAGGATTTTGGACATAGTTTCTTCCTATAACAAAGGATATGTGGTCTGGCAAGAAGTGTTTGATAACAAAGCACAGGTAAGATGGAAAGAATAAACAAGATACTCTCGTGTAACAGCACAATATTGTGGGAAACTAGAGTAGACTATTAGTAGTTACGCTTGTGTCTCAAGAGTTAAAGCAAGTCTCCCTGGGTGGGGGGCCTGCCTTGAAATTATCATTTCTTGAACATGTAATATAGGTGGAACAGGAACACCAGCATTGAAGTGCTTTCTAAAGGTGAGATGTTTTAGAGCATCAGAGTAAAGAGTAGGGAAGTTTCTATGAGATTCTCTGGGGGTTTTTTTGGGGTTTTTTTGGGTTTTTTTTTTTTGCTTTCTGTGCATCTGGGCTAGTAACACCAGGTGCTCAGTGTTTCAGAGCTGCTTGGGTAACTGGTGTATGTGGGAACCCTCTTAGAGCATTAACCGTCTCTAGCGTGACCTAGTCTTCACTCCAGTGTGAACTCTGTTTTAAACCAGCAAAGAGCTAATCAGCTTTACACCGGGGAAGGTGGAAACGGGGGGGACAGGGAGGATGGGATGACAAAATGTCATTCCAGAATGTTCCTCTTGAAAACAAAATGCTCAGGTTTGAAATCCACTGTCCTTTTTCCTGGTAACAGCAATTAGGATCATCTTTAATGGTTTTGGGTTTTGTTTTGTTTTGTTTTTCCTCCCCCTTTTTAGCTGAAACCAGACACTGTAGTTCAAGTGTGGATGGGAAACAACTATGCTCACGAACTGAGCAGTGTCACTGCGGCTGGGTTCACTGCAATCCTGGCAGCTCCCTGGTACTTGGACTACATTAGTTATGGGCAAGACTGGAAGAAATACTACAGCGTTGAACCGCTTAACTTCCCCGGTTTGTTACTTTTTTTTATATGGATGTTCTGTGCATGAAAGCCTTTGATTCATAGTAAGGGGTAAATGGAAAGAGTATGGCTGTTCAGAGTGGTCATGCAGTCACTATGATCAGTTAGGCTGTAATCAAAGGGTTTTAATGTCAGCTAGAATTCTGTAAAATTCTCAAATAAAAAAGATCCAGCTTTCCACTTCTCACAGGGAAAAGTGTTACCTTCCGCAAGAATCTAGTGCTGATGCTTGTGTGAGACAGGATGCTCGACTAGGTGGACAGACACATCATGCCTTAGGGGCAGAGTTGTGCAAAATGGTAGACAGACATTGAATTCATATGTTAGCAAGCTTCTAGAGTGTTAGACTGTTCTAGAAAAAGATGTTCTCTGCCTCTGGCTAAAGCTGATAGAAACATCATACTCTTTCCCTGGGGCTTTCAGTTTGTGCAAGGTAGCTCTGGGAGCTGATCGGGGAGAGCACCTCATTTCATAGCTTTTTCAAGGCATGTTCTGTGTGTGCTAGAATGAGCAGTTTCAATCAGGACTGAAATCTCTGCAGAATGTCAGAACGCTAAGGAATGTCTTTCAGAGGATAAAAGGTAAAATCCCTTCTGACAGAGAAGGGAAATGGATTTTCTGGGCAAACAGTCTGTGGTTCTCACATTCAGTAACAAGACTACCAAAACATGAAGTTAGTGCTCAGGGTAGGTATTTTATATGATAAAACAAACTGAACGCTAGTCCTCTCTGTGTTGGAAAATGAAATTGTTGATATATGCCCATCTTCTGGGCAAATAGAAATTCTAACTTTCTGCTTTGACTTCAGGATCTGAAAAACAGAAAAAGCTTTTAATAGGTGGAGAAGCCTGCCTGTGGGGGGAATTTGTGGATGCAACTAACCTCACACCAAGATTATGGTATGAACTGCTTTATCTTTAGATTTCAGAAAGCCAGCTACAAGGAGCATTAATTAATCCAACAGGACTGTATGGTAGTGGTAACAGTGCTCTGTGCTGAACCTCAGCAGCTATAAAAATTGATGCTTCTGGATATATAAGACCTGTTATTAAAAACTTTAATGCTTTCTTGGTTGTAGACCACACCTACTCTAAAACTGAGTGTATCTTTACAGGCCTCGAGCAAGTGCCGTAGGGGAAAGACTCTGGAGCAGCAGGAATGTGACGAACTTGCAGGATGCCTATGAAAGACTGACTAACCATCGATGCCGCATGCTCCGGTAAGAGTAATAGCTGCAGTAACGCTTGGTTCTCGTGCCTTATAACCAATGGAGTTCAAGTACAGGCCTAAACTGCTGGCCTGGAAATGAAGGGAGGAGGGCTTGCTGTCTAATCTGACTACGTAAATGCCATCCCACGTGGTTTTTGTATCCACAGAAGAGGAAGAAGGGATACAGTAAGACAGGAGCTTTAGACAGTTTTGCAACTATCGTTTTTAGAACTCATTAACGTCCTTCAGTGAAATACTAGAACTCATCTATGCCTTTCCTCTAAAGGAAGAAATACCACGATTGACTTATTTCAGACAAAAAGGATATTAAAGAGCATGTGGAAAGAGTACACAGTGTAGACAGGAGAAAAACTAGACTTTTAAATAAAGTTGTTGATTATTTATGATAAATAATAATTAAAGACCTGCAGCAGGCAATCAAGTGGAGCTGTTTGCCTGAGAGGTGAGCATGAGCAAGCTATTCTTTCAGGTATTGCCTTGGTGTAGGGACTGAAAGGGGTGGATAAGGAGTCCCTGATAAATTTTATTAATTTATGACTACCATAAACAAAGTCAGTTCATAACATAGTCTTTTCTGCAGTTCTTTCCTAAAAAGTATCAGACAAGTTACTGGTTAATTATTGCTACTGCTGTCTTTGTATATTCGTGGTTGCAGAAATGAGTGATTTTGAGGTTCTAATCTAAGTTTGACTCCACTTTTAAAAGTATATAGTTGGAGAGCCTGGTAGGTTTCCCCAAATACTGCTGCAAACTTGGACTGCAGCAAGAATGCTGCATGCCATTTAATTTCTCTTCAGAAGTTTATGAAAAGTCATTGAATAACCCAACAGTGTGAAGAAGTATTTTGAGGTAGATACAAATCAGCTTTTTGGAGAAAAACACACAATGGGAGTTACAGTCAGCACTTAAAACTCAAGCACTATGCTCATGTTCCTGTAGATGTCGTAGCATGATTGTCTGTCGGAATCACTGACTTTTATCTTACAGTATAAATGAGCTCTTTAATTAGTCAAGTTAAGAGTGACTGAAAGACTTGTAAATTTTGACTTATTTCAAGCTGGCTTAAAATAACGCTATAGGAAAGTAACTATGTGTAAATTGTGTTATCTCCCTCAGCCATGAGAAAAATGAGCTAACATTAAGAGAGAGTTAATAAATGCATGTTAAAAACAAGGTTTTAAAACCTTATGTCCCATTACTTAACAGGATGGTGCATCTCTTGATGAGGCTCAGAGAAAACACGGATATAACAGAACATTGAAGTGTACAGTGGCTGTACCTCTAGGATTAGGGCTTTACAGTGAACTAAGCCATGCTATTCCTGGACCTGGTTAACTATTACTGCATCTCCCTCTTCTTCCTTACTGCTGGCACACGTATTGCTGTACAGGGAGTTGATCCAGATAACTGCAGCTGCTCTGGTAGTGCTAGCGTGAGAGATGCAGAACACACAGGCAAACTAAGGATTTCACTCCCTGTACTTGTTGCACGCTTTTTTCTTAAACTACTTCCTGGTGCTAAAACTGCCACTGCTGTCAAAACAGTGCCATGAAAGCAGTAGCTGCTATTCAGATCTAAACTCAGCTTCCTTCCAAAGTGCAGAGAAACAGTGATGGGAGAAGGGAAGCAAAAAAGTGGGCATATATTCCAGAGACCTAGCCAACAACCCTGTCTTTTACTGAGAGCAGGTCTTGCTTAGGGCAAGCAGTAGTTCAGCGGAGCTATTTCATTATTCAGTTTCTTCCACTGCAGCTCTTAAGTTCAGTTTAAACACCCGTATATATTATCCTACAAATCACTGTAGTAGTACTGTCTAGTTCTTAAATAGCCAAGAAGCTGAATTCAGTCTACAATGACTTTTAACTCTGAAACATCTTTTTATACCTACTGCACTGTCATAAGCTAGAGGGGGTTTTTTGTTTGTGTTAAAGCCACATGAGAACAGAATAATTTATGTTAGTGTAGATGGAAGAAGTCCTGTTTACTAAAGCTAGCTCCCCCAAAGAATGCGTGCAAATGACATATGAAGGAAACAGGGGGATGGGGGAGCAAGGCGGAGTGCAAATGTCAACTGATTTGTATTTTCACATTCCTATGACCTTTTTTTCAATAAAAGCAATAGGTTTTGCAGAACATCAAGACAATTAGATCCTGAATTTAAGCTTTTCAACCTGTTTTCTAGTATCCTGGTACAGCTTACTAAAACAGAACTGTCCTTAAAGGAAGTACAGTGAACTGTGGAATAGGGCCCTTTTTCATTCCCTAAAGAGGCCATCTTATTTCTTGGAAGTAGTTCTGTTTACACAAAGATTAAAACAGAGTGCCAGTATCTCTCTTCCTGCCTATGCAACCAGCCAGGTGTTTGATGATAATCATACACATTCCAATGTATTTTAACAGCCGTGGCATAGCGGCCGAACCTGTGTTTGTTGGATACTGCGCCCATGAAGCAAGAGGGCAGTGACTGCTGCAGAGATTTCTAGTCAACAACCTGAAGTGCCTCTGGGGTATAAACGTATGTACATGCAGTTTGAAATTTGAACCAAGACTTAAATTTTTCACTTGTTAAATAAAGTTACTTGACATTCTTGTTGGAGTAAAAATGACGGTTTTAATCTTTCCATTAGAAATGGGGATTCTTCACTACAAAATCGTGAAACTTGACACCATAGAGTTACCAATTCCAGATTCCTTACCTTTTAAAGCTGACGGAAAATAAAGATAAGACTATTTAAATAAAGAGCAAACTATATTTTTATTTCAGAGTATCTTATCATTTGCCGCTTTTCTATGTTTCCAAATTGTGAATCAGAACTGACCTGTAACACGTAGCAAATCAGAGTCATTACAGCTTCAATCACTCATTCTTAAGAAGTTAAAAGAAAATCCTCCCTCAACATAGTCCAAGGTGGTGGGCAGGGATCACTGTCCTGGAAGAACTCTGCCTCTTGTATTTTTTCAACAGATCCTCTTCAATTTGCAGAAGCATCCATTCTGCTTACTTGCTAAAGCAGACTCAGGTAGAAGTTACAGCCAGTCCTGAACTCTGGTTCAAACTGTTTTCTAACAAAACAGGAAGTAATACCTACAGCTGTACAGTTTAAAATATTTGCCCTGTTCTTTTACTCAGCTGAAAACAAATCAAGACACAGACTGCCAAAATGGTGAAATTCTTTCATTTGTAGACATAAACCTCACCAACTTTACTTACCGAAGTAAGAAACAGAGCACATTAAGGTGCTCTTGGCGCTCATTTGTATGAAGAGGATTTGCATTAGTTCTCATTGCAGGTATCTGTAAGATAGGAATTTCCAGGCAGCAGATCGTGGTTGCATCTCTGGTTTGCTTTGCAATCACAAGGCTATGCCAGAAGAACACAGTCTCCCCAACCTTCCCATGGGCAGTTAAAACCACCATCTGCTCATATAGCCGTGAGCATACCACAACCAGTTAGTCCCGGAAGAACGTACTGGTGTACACAAACAGGCTCCTGAAAATACTTAACACAGAGGATAGAAAATATCTTTTTTTGTTCTACAGAGTAACACCATCACACCAAGCCCATCCTCCTCTGAAGAAGTGCATTTTGCTCTTGACTGTTCAGGGCTTGATAACTGGCAAGCTCCAAAGTGAAGGTTGCTGAGCCTGATGTTAGTGAACGCAAAACTGTTGAGTAGCCCTGGACAAAACAGAGAACACACATCACTCAATTTAGGATAAAGGGAAGATGAGCTGCTTAGGTCACAAAGAGACAGAGTCAGAAGTTACTGCAACATACTTGCTTTATAAAAAGTGCAATACATGCATGAGTCTACCTAATAGTATACTTTAAAAAAAACCCCTGTTCTCTGTAAAACCTGTTTTAGTAGTATTTACTACTTCTCTGACTTAGAGTTGAAAACATGCTGGTTTAACAATCTGAATCAGGCCCAAGAACACTACTGGATTTCTGGGAACTTCCTTCGGACCCTCAATAATTAAAATACAGTAAAAAACATCCATTCCAAGTTGATTCATCCATAACTACAGGAAAAGTGAACTGAAGCCTTATTATTTTTAACCGTATTAAAAAAAGATCAGATTTGCATTTTACCATTAGTAAGATAATCACATACCATCGTTTCTGCTAGTGGAACAGCAGCAACCACAACTCTGTTATCCTGACGACTCTGGATTTCCTGAATACTACCTCTCCGCTGTGCAAGGTCAGCAAGTGCTGCACTGAGATGATCTTCACTTACTGTGATTTCTAGGTTCATCAGGGGCTCCAGTATTTGTATACCAGCTTTTTTCAAAGCCTACATAGAAGGGGAATTATGTTGAGTCTTTTTTTTTTTTTTAAACATCGACATAGTATTTACATAACTCAAGCTAGCACTCTCTCTCAAATTCTCTGCTTTCAAAAGCTATAAAGTCCCCAGTGATGGCATTACATTGTCAGAGAAGAACGATTACCAGATACCACTACATATATGTTTTCCCAAAAGTCTATCATGCTGCTGTGTTCTACAGCAGCTTACAGTTTCACTGTACCTTTTGCATGCAACGGGAAACACAGGCTGATACCATCGTGTGGGAGGTGTCAGGATGCACCGTCAGGGATTGCACTGTCACATCTATATCCTGAACTGGGAAGCCAAGCAAGGGTCCTAGGGGAAAAAAAAAAAAAAGAGAAAAAGCAAAAAGCGCATTTGTTTTTCAAAACATTGTCACATGCAAAAAAGTTTCAGGATTAATTTGGAGCTTCTTGCTTCCCCCTTTCCCTTCTCCTTCCCCTTCCTCCTCTCAACAGCATGACCACGGGTCTTGTTCCTCATTTTGTGATTTTGTCATTACCTTACCTTGCTTTGCATTCCTTTACCCCTCTAGGCAGAGTGATACTTTCTTACCCTCTTTACCAAAAGCACAGCTTTTTTAGAAGCTGAAGTTCCCCAGTGTGCTCATCCATATAACCATTCCCAAAAATTAAGTTATTTTTTAATACATTATAATATCTAAAGCTTGTCTATTGAGACAAGACCTCATTTGAAAAATCACTGAAACCTTTTGTTTAACCAGAAGCCAGAATATCTTCTGTACTTTTCTTTTCAACACAATGTGATTACATCAAAGCCTGATACTAACCCACTACCAAACTGCAGGGTTAACTCAATTCATGAGCTACAAACCATGCAGTGTCCTAGCTAGGTTATCTCCTTCCAACCCAGGACTCTGACTGAGACCAAGAGCTGTAGTAGACTGGATGGGAGGCCTGAACCTCATGTGAGAAAAAACACATAGTTTTTTTCCTACAGAGAACATGGCCAGACCTAATTTTTTTTTTTTTGAAAGCACTTAATGGCATGATTTTTAAGCTGGAGACAGCACCATTCTGAAGTGCCTTCAAGGAGCATGAAGACAACACATAGTCAAGACTCTTTCCACAGCCAGAAATGAGAGATGCTTTCCAATTCCACAAAGCAACATGGAAAAAAACCACCTCATGATGTTGCTTCTAGCATAACTCTCATTTATCAATCCACTGTCTGTTAATTTTACTGTAAGGGAGACTTCTTTGGCCACAAGTTATTAAATGCTTCCTATTTTAAATCAAACATAAAGGACACTTTTAGTCCTTCAGGAAGCCTATACTTTGCAATTAGGTAAGGCTTTTTATTGAATACTGCCACGGATTTAACATATTTTAAAATAAAAAAATACATCAGTAACTGTACTGGAAGTGTGGTATGTACACGTTGGCCTCTGAATCCACTTCCATCACATCACTGTGGTTTACATGATGTCATGAAGTAAATGCCTTATCTCTTATACCAAATTAAAAAACAAACCAAAAGAACCCCAACCTCACTATTGAGTGACTGAGAAGAAATCAAGCTTAAAACCAAAGGCATGCTGACTTCCATTCCTGGCATAGGGAAAGGAATGTTTGGCGATTTTTGTAGTTAAGGAGATTTCAGAATTTTCCTTTGCATCTAATGTTAGAAGATACTAACTCTTCATTTTCAAGCTACCAAGGAGTTTTTCCTCCTAGAAACACATTAAACTGCTTCCTGCAGAAACGTTAGACCAGTATGGCTGTCACAGCACTTCCTGTACCTTGAATGCATGAATTTGTGATGCCATTTTCTACCGCTCCTTGGAGTTCTTTGGGTAGCACTTCAATGACACTGGCAGCATACTCAATGCCGGGTTTTGTTGTTGCTCTGTCCCTTGACCTGGGCTTCACCTCTAACTCTGCAGTTACAAAGTGTCGTTTATCTCCTACTGTTTTGTCCAATGTATCTGCGGGGGGGAAGGCAAAACAATCATTTGGAAAAAAAACTAATACATAAAATTCAACTGAAAGTTACTCAAAAGATCATTTAAAGTAAATCAAGCTACCAAACCAGAAACAAGATGTTCCTTCCCGTCACTCATTTTACCTGTAGCTTGGGCAGCATTTAGGATGGTTTCTCTGTATGCTATTTGAAGAGGTCCCAAATAAGTCTCAATTCCATATTCACGTTTGATTCGGTCATGAATGATCTCAATGTGTAATTCTCCCATGCCACAAAGAATAGTCTATTAAGAAGAGTTAAGAGAAAAGAGGAAAAACATGCAAAACTAAGGCTTTAATACAAACTGTTTAAGCAAGGACTTGCATGCTCTTAATAGTCTCTTAGAAATATTTCAAATTCTAAGGAGCCCAGAGAGAAAACAGGACTGCTTTAGATCATCTGACATAAAGACCATATAAATTGAGAGGGTAGTTACCATTACTGTGCCCACTACAGAAAAGATCATCTTACATTATCTCAAAGACTGTATAATTCAAACTTTTTAAAATAAAGAACTGTCAAAAACATGCAGAGCACAGGATGGCTTCCTCTCCTCTGTAAAGCCCAAGTGCACAAGGCTCCATTTTAGTTTGATGCACAGAACTTCGTACATACACGATACAAACATTTATATTCAAGAAAATCCTTTTTATTCCAGAAAATCTCAATATGCAAAGGAACTAACTGAAGGGTGGTCCTGATAGTTCTAAAATAAAGCTTGGTTATAAAGCGAGGAATAGAAGATTCATCTTACTTGTCCTGTATCAGGATCTAGCTTCACTTTTAAACTTGGATCTTCACGCTGGAGACAGCTCAATGCGTTATCCAAGTCTGTAGATAAATATCAAACATTATATCTAGAGAGACTTCAGTAATTTGAGGATCACAATGAATGCCTAAACATCTCTTTCCTTATAAGGTCAAATCGTATTCTTGGAAGGAATCAAAAGGTCCCTAGAGAAGCACCGATTTTGGCAAACAGTCAACTCAAATTACAAGCAACTTGCAACTTCTGAGTCTCTCCAACAAATTACCTGCATGCTACAGACTGCTTTAATTTAATTATTAAAAATACTATTTTCAGTGTGTTATTTTGTACTTCTCTGAAGACAGAATGGACCTGTAAGTGCTTCATCAAGTGTATATAAAGTACTGCTACCTTTTTACACTAAGAATTGTCAACTAACTTTTATATGATTTCCCTAAATATTGCAAGATGAGTTCAACATAAAAAGGTTCAAATGCAAATAATTTTTTTATGATTCTTCATTATCTTAACTGCTGAGGAAAGCGGCTACAGAATGATAAACTCACAGCTGAGACCCTTCCCCTTTGGGGGGAAAAAAAAAAAAATAGAGTCACCAAAACCCAAAAAAACCCAAACCCACAAAACATCCAAATGCCCCCAAACCAGGCACACCAAACCACAACCCACTGGCTCAGCCCACAGACATACTACTCCAAATCTGCATTTTACCTTTCTCCATTCCATCCTACTACGCTAGTACTTGTCCTTCCTCCCCTTCACCCCCAAGTTCAGCTTTGTTGGAAGGAAGATACAGAGTTGATTATTTCCAAAGAAAGTCATAGGATCATATCATCATTTTGGTTGGAAAAGACCTTTAGGATCTGTAAGTCCAACCATTAACCTAACACTGCCAAAACCACCTCTACACCATGTCCCTCGGCACCACGTATGCCTCAAGCAGATCAACAGTCCCACATAACGTGTCATCTGCAAACTTACTGAGGGTGCACTTGATCACCTCATCCAGGTCATTGATAAAGATATTCAAGAGAACTGGCCCAAATACCGAGGCCTGGGGAACAGCACCACTGACCAGCCACCAACTGGATTGAACTAGTTCACCCCAACTCTGTGGGCCCGGCCATCCAGCCAGTNGTATGCCTCAAGCAGATCAACAGTCCCACATAACGTGTCATCTGCAAACTTACTGAGGGTGCACTTGATCACCTCATCCAGGTCATTGATAAAGATATTCAAGAGAACTGGCCCAAATACCGAGGCCTGGGGAACAGCACCACTGACCAGCCACCAACTGGATTGAACTCAGTTCACCCCAACTCTGTGGGCCCGGCCATCCAGCCAGTTTTTTACCCAGTGAAGAATGCGCCCGGCCAAGCCATGAGCAGCCAGTTTCTCCAGGAAAATGCTTTGGGAAACGGCGTCAAAGGCTTTACTAAAGCCCGGGTAGACAATATCCACAGCCTTTCCCTTATCCACCAAGCAGGTCACCTTGTTAATGAAGGAGATCAGGTTAGTAAAGCAGGACCTGCCTTTCATAAACCAATGCTGACTGGGCCCATTCACCTGTTTGTCCTGTACGTGCTGCTTGGTGGCACTCAGGATGACCTGCTCTGTAACCTTCCCTGTCACTGAGCTCAGACCAAGAGGCCTGTATTTCCTCTTATCCTCCTTCCAGCCTTTCTTGTAGGTGGGCATCACATTTGCTGACTTCCAGTCAACTGCGACCTCCCCGGTTAGCCAGGACTGCTAGTAAATGGTGGAAAGTGGCTTGGTGAGCACTTCTGCCAGCTCCCTCAGTACCCTTGGATGGATCCCATCCAGCCCCATTGACTTGCATGTGTCTGAGTGATGTAGCAGGTCATCTCCCCTGGATTACAGGAGCTGTATTTGGCACCCCGTCCCTGTCATCCACCTCAGAGGGCTTGGTACTCTGAGAACAACTGGTCTTATTATTAAAGACTGAGGCAAAGAAGGCATTAAGTACCTCGGGCTTTTTGTCATCTTTCATCCCTATGTTTCTCCCTGCATCCAACAAAGTCAAATAAAACCAAGTTCCCCGGTACAGATTCTTGGGAAAGGCAGTTAAGGTTACAGCTCACATTGCATCGGTGGACCCTAACTAGACACACAGAAGTCTTGGTAAGTGAAGACTTTACACGATAGAGTAAAACTGCGAGCGCGGACTGAAAGAAAACCACATTTCAAGGTTATTTGTACTGAGGATACCATGTAGTACAGTACACCGGCCTGACTGCAACAACACAAAGCACGACAGTAGGAAATTAAAGTGCCTCCATCTCGTCTTTCAAAACGAAGAACTACTTTTCTAGATGCAAAAACTCGAAAAGTACTACTACTAGTACTGCTGGACGTTGTCATAGGAAAGGATACTGACAGCCACAATCTAAAATATAACTTCTGTGCAAAACACCAAAAAGGTCCTTATTAGATAGATGACTGATAAATTTGTGGAACTCACTTATGCCAACCGGATGTGTGTGCACGGACTGGTGATGAGCACTATTCATTACATATGAGAATATGGTTATGCTTGAACATATTATTTTTAAAAATATCTCACGATATTCTCAGGTAGCTACATTGTACCTTGTTGTTTGGCCATTGAAGGAGGTTCAATTGTACAGAAGAAGACGGGGTCAGGGATCTCAACACCTGCCAGCAGAAGACTCTCTACATCACTGGTAGACTTCTCTCCTGCAGCATCCCTTCCTGCTCGGCGTGCTGCAGCTACTGCTGAAGCCTTTGATGACACTATGGTATCTCCAGTGGCACTCTACAGATCAACGCCCAGTGATCCACAAGACACAGGAGGAGGATAGAAGGGGATATGAAAAAAAAAAACCAACAGGAAAAAACCTCACCAAAAAAACCCTCCGCAAACCCTACCCATTTCTCTTCCTCAAAACCACTTCTGCTAAACTCCACTTATTTACTTATAAACAATTACTGTAACTTCTCTCTTCAAATAACTAAAATGATCTGGAAGAGGAAAAACGGTGCTCAAATTTACACTAGCATTTCTTTCTCCACCGTATTTTAAATCTAACTTACCAGTCAAGATACAAAGCCACAAAGAACAGTATCGATAAATGAAAACTTGCTTATGCATGTCAAAGTTGGTTATGTTTTAAAAAAATCTGTGCAAATGAGATCTATGCAGCCTTTTCAGACAATAAAACACTGAATTAGTAAACTAATAGAAGCAAGCATGAAATAGACTTATTTGAACTTAAGTTAAACTTCTGCTTTTGGGTAACTTATTTGGAACATCACTCTCCCTCCCCACAGGAGGTCTCTCCATGGAATTATATTGTATTGTAAGAGTTACAATATAAATACAAGCTCAGAACTCTTCTAAATTTCAGTCCTTTCCATGTAATCAGCACTGCATCCCCCAGGTCAATTACTGATATATGTACATTGTAATATTTCATTTTAGGAGGAAGTACATGTACACGGACTTCAAATAAAGCACGTTTACATATGTCACAATAATCAAGAACACTTCTGAGATACAATAGCACAGAAGTGGAAAGCACACTAGTGAAACAAGCTCCCTTATGGCATCAGTATTTTCCATTACCTGTTTTAACCCAACAGTAAGGGCAATGTTGCCAGGCATTAGTGATGGTATTTCAATCTGCTGATCAGCAAAAGGCAGGAGCAGCCGGCTCATTCTCTCCCTGAAAACAAAATTCTCGTATTACTCAGGATTTTAACAGACATTCCAGTGCTACACTAAACCACACCTCTATCTTACTCACGTGCAACTCTTATTAATATTATATACAGCCGACTGGGGTTTCAGTGAGCCTGAGTACACGCGAATGAAAACGAGTGGTCCACGACATTTATCATGGAGAACTTTAAATGCTAGGGCACACAGGTCATCCTTGTACCATTGTCTGCAAAATAAAAAGCACAACAAAAAGCATACTTGTAGCATTAATCCACTCAAACTCACATTTACCTAAGTTTACACTTATTTAAGAACCAATATGTTTCTTACTGTAATATTAATAGAGGCAGGTTTTAAAAAATCGTAATCTATATCAAAAAAAATTAACTTAAGCAGTTCTAGCTTCAGTAGAACACGTAAGATGTCACGTGACTCAGCCAATACTACAGAGGATCCCCAGACCCTGATTTTGTAAAACGGCACTATCCTCAGATTAAAAGTAGACTTTAGAACTCTAAAGTACAAATTTGACAGCTGGAGATAAACGCATACAATTCCAGTAGTACTGGCCAAAGCAGGTTCAGTACTCAAGTGTATTTTTATGTCCTTTATTTAATAGCTAAAAACAGTAAACATTTTTAAAGATACGAAGTCTCTGTTACTATTTTTCCTTTTATGCTTTCCTACCTATTTTTCCTTTTTCCTGACCCTCCTTTTGTCCCTGTACTTACTGAAACTCATATGAACGCTCATTAGGTGCGGGCAAGTACATAACAATAGCATCCAGTAATGGCTGCACTCCTTTGTTCTTCAGCGCACTGCCACAGAGTACAGGTACTGCTTTCTGAGCTAGCGTGACTCTGCGGATAGCAGACTGTAACTGCAAAAAAGAATTATTTTCTGTTAATACATGAACTACAATTTAGCCTTAAATTGCATTTCATCTACCAGATATTGCTAACAAGTATGTTTCCAAATATAACACCACTCATCCAAACTCCGTTCACTGCTTTTAATGAGCTCCAAATCATAAACACAAATGTTTAGATGCTAAAATGTAAGCTACTGCTTTCAAGATTACTAAATAATTTATATAATATCACAGAATCATAGAATGGTTTAGGTTGGAAGGGACCTTGAAGATCATGTAGTTCCAACCCCCCCGCCATGGGCAAGGACACCTCCCACTAGGCCTGGTTGCTCAAAGCCCCATCCAGCCTGGCCTTGAACACTTCCAGCGATGGGGCCTCCACAACTTCCCTGGGCGACCTGTTCCAGTGCCTCACCACCCTCACAGGGAAAAATTTCTTCCCGAGACCTATTCTAAATCCACCCTCTTCCAGTTTGAAGCCGTTACCCCTCATCCTATCACTACATGCTCTTGTAAAAAGTCCCTCTCCAGATTTCGTGTAGGCCCCCTTCAGATACTGGAAGGCTGCTATAAGGTCTCCGCGGAGCCTTCTCTTCTCTAGGCTCAACAATCCCAGCTCTCTCAGTTTGTCTTCATAGCAGAGGTGCTCTAACCCTCTGATCATTTTTGTGGCCCTCCTCTGGAGCTGCTCCAAAAGGTCCACTCTCTTCTTATGTTGGGGGGTCCAGAGCAGGACACAGTATTCCAGGAGGGGACTCATGAGATGCAGATCTGCAGCTATTCTTGGGGTTTTTTTCTAACAGTCATTTTAATTCAGGATGTTGTACCTCACCACTTTCAACATGCAGTGTCTAAAGATTCAACCAATTTATAGTGGCTGAGATGCTACTTTTGTTAGTGATAATCAGCAGCTTGGACATAAACTGCGCTGAGTCTACCTGGAAATTCCATTCACCTTTCACTAAATTCCTCTGTAGCAGCCTAACTTTCAGAAAAAAACCCACAAAGCCCACAAACTTTCCTGAACAAAGGTATCCTACTTTTAAAATTGTGCCTAGTGCGTCTGAGAATAATAGTTAATGCATTATCGTATAAAATTCATACTAAGCTTTGTCCTAAACACACAGTACTCTAAATTTACTACAAAAGCTGGTGTGATTTTTTTGTTGTTGTTGACAAAAAATGCACGTCTGCCCAAGGAAGAAAAATCCATCCCTTCAGACTAACAGTTATTAACAACTTGTTTATAAATAATGAAATGTAAAAATTACCTTGTCAGTTGGTATTAAGTCAAAATTTTCGCTATATTCTCCTAGAACCAGTTCAGCAAATCCATCATCCAGATCTGCAACCTTCAACAGAATAGGTCTTCGTTATTTGGCATATAGCAGTTTCACAGACAAGTCACAAATCCTAGTTATTTAGGATATATATAGCTGAACAGAGCAGGAACAAAGCCTTTAAAGACATCAGATGTCGTAAACTCAGACCACAAAAAGTTATGGAAATTAAGGTTTCAATAAAGGACAGGGAAACAAAAATCAATCTATCAAGCTGCTGTCAGGCAAAACATCAGTGGGAGAGAGAATGCTTGTACTTCTCCCCAAAACTGAAAAAAACCTGCAGCCATTACAGTGACAGCCATGAAGAGTATAGCTGAATGTATTTCAGATCTGCAAAAAAGGTTACAGCAAGTAATCTTTGCAAACCAACAGATACACAGCTGGAAACAAACAGATTAGCCTTCAGGGCATTTTGATTTTTTTGATGTCAAAGGCTTGTAGGTCCAGGAGATCATCTGTATTTTCAAACTGTACCACTTCGCTTGACAAATAAATTAACTACTCTTTAAACTTCGTCTCATACACCCTCGCATTGTCACAAACCCGGAACATCCTACGTGCAGCAAGGCACTCTGCCCCCTCTAGTGGCTACGACAGCAATTGAACAAACACTGAAATGAGTCGTTGATAAGCAATTGCAGTCTAACCAAGCTGATAGTTAAAACGAGAGATAAAGGAAAGCATTCATTTAATTAAGTGAAAGCAAGTATGCAAGATGGCTGGTATTCAAACTACTAAATTTCATAGTGCTTCTGATAAGGAGTGGTAATAGGATGAAAAGTATATTAAAAATATTTTACAAACACAAGGTTATCTCAATTATCATGCTACTGGTCCACCCCTTCCTGCTTCAGGAAGGGCTCAGAAACCAAAGGAAAAAACCTCAACACTGTTCTTACAAAGCTTTCTATCTGACAATACATTTCTTAAGATAAGAGGCTAAGTAATAACACCCCCATTTAAAACCTGGAAATTTTGAAAAACAGATTGTATATGCGTTTATTGAACTCAGAGCAATATAAAACAGATCTCTCCAATTCTGACGGTTCAAAGGAAACTGAAAGCCTAGCATCATCTGCTTATGCACTTGCACAATGTTATTCAAAGTTGTATGGAGGGCAGCCCTTCTGCAAAATGGGTTGATACCAGAGATAAACATAGTTGTTAACCTTCTGAATTTGCTTATAAAAGTATGCATTCCAGTGTAATCACTACTACACTTTTAAGTTGTATATAAGCACATTGAATGTAATAATAAAAAATACAATAAAAAATTACTTGTAGAGAAGACTTGCTTAAGAGTCTCTCAAATACAACTAATCTTCCAGTATCATTATCTAAATTACACAAAATAATGTGAGGCCTTAAAACACCAGTTGAGGGGAGAAGAAAAATACTCTGGACAAATTATTTCAAAAGTTTCGCACTGCTCAACAGGAAAATTATTTTTTTACTTCCATTAATTCTTGCATTCTTCACCCCTTCTAAACTGTCAACTGTGTAAAACCTCATATCAAGTAGATGAAGTTTCCATCATCTTTCTTAGCTTCACAGTATGACAATCTATGTTAGAGAAATATTTATACTGTTCTTTTCTCATCTCTCCCATGGACTTTTTGGATGGATCTGGAACAAGATTTATGGTGGCATTCAGCTGCCTCTAACACAGTATTTAGCTCCATTTTGACCAGCCTGCAACATCCCATCCAGCTTCTAGCTGCCGCTCCAGAAGGGTACGGACATCTTGGCAGGTTCTGGGTCACGTCTGCCAGGCATTGTGTGAATATCCCAAGTATCTTTTGGCATCTAAGACAGTACAAGATGCCTTGTTAGCCAACTGAATACTAAATTTAATGTCTGCTTTCTTCAGTGCCCTATTTTAAAGCAGGGGGTATTTTTCATTTTACACATATATTGTACAGCCAGGGAGCCCAGCTCTCTATATTCAGCATGTTCTGCCATCCCGTATTAATGTTTCCGATATGCATTAAGTATCTTTGACGGATGGAAAAGAAGTGAAGAAAATCTGAAATTAGTTCAATAAGGACAAATGCAGAATCTTGCACCTGGGACAGAACAAATCCACGCGCCGACACAGAGTGGGGATCAGCTAGCTAGGAAACGGCTCTGCAGAAGTCAACTAGAGGGTCCCGTTGGACAAGTGAGCATTAGTCAGCAGTGTCCCCTTCCGGTGACAAAGGCGAACAGCACCCTGAGCAGCACCAGCAAGAGCATAGCCAGCGGATCAGGCAAGCGGTTAGTACCCTCTACCTTGCACTTGCGAAGCTGCATCTAAAACACTGCCTGCTTTTAGGTTCCCCAGGACAAAAGAGGTTGACAAACTGTGGAAAGTCCAGTAGAAAACCACTAAGGTGGCTGGAGTGCAGCTGGAGGCACAGAGATGGCTTTGTCTTAATTTGGAGAGGCTAAGGCAGGATGCAAACGCTGTCTCTTACTACTCAAAATGGTGGTGGCAGTCGTGGGCCTACTTCAGGTAAAACACAGATTCTTCTCAGAGGTACACAAGGAAAGGACAAGCGTCACTGTTGCAGGTTGCAACACAGTAATTTCCCATTTGACAAAAAGAAATAATGTTTGACTACAAGGATGATCAAGCACTGAGACAGATTGTAACCGCCATTCCTACAGACTTAAAAACTCCACTGAACAAGGCCCGAGCAATCTGATCTAATGCTGAAGTTACCAGGTCACTACACTGGACACCTCCACCAGTCCTTTTCAGCCTATTTTTTTCTACTTTCTAAATAATGGTTTTAAATACATTATGTATTTACTTTAGAACTTTACTTGTTCTATTAAGGCATTTCTGGCATCCTGGACTTCTTGGAACAGGCTGGGATCATCGGCCTCCAGCAGTGGCTTTTGCTCAAAATTTTTTCCATCATCTAAATCCAAAGTAGGTTTCCAAATCATTTTCTCCTTAGTCACAACATCAACCAATCCTCTGAAGGTCTTGCCTTCCCCAATGGGCAACTGCAAATACAGTAGAGACTTTAGACAGCTGCAAAACAATTAGGAAAGGAGTTCCATTTGAAAGAAAGCAAATAAACATTTAATTTCTAAGCTTACCTGTAAAAGCAACGATTTTGTCTTCAACTTTTGTTTGATACTCTCAACAGCATATGTAAAACTATATTAAAACAACAGATACTAAGTTACACAAAATGGTATGGTAAAATAGGTTTACCGTTCCTTATTTACAGCAAAAATTATTCCTAAAACTACAGAAAAATATGCATGTGCATAATCAAAGATGTATACAGCAAGTATTAACATAATTGGCTTGCTCTACACTTAACAGAAAAACTTTAACTTCATTAGATATATTCTCTTATGAGGTTCTCAGCAATGATCAAAATAACTCTGTAAATACCTTGCCCTGGTTTTGTCCATCTTGTTCAAAAAGCAAATTCGTGGTATCTGATGTTTGTCTGCTTGTCTCCACACTGTCAGAGTTTGGGCCTAAAGCAAAAGACACAATGGAAACATTTGTGCCTCCAGCTGAACTATGCGCTCCCCAAAACTACTGAGGGACCAATTTCAGAGTACAGAGGGAGGAAACTGTGCTGAATGCATTGCAACAATCCCGTATCTAGCGGCACAGATAAACACAAGCAGCTCTGTCTCATCTCTTGTCTCAGCCGTCATCACTCCCCAGCCTACGCTAAGGGCACACAGGCATACAGGCAAGGGAACATGGAGAGCAACTAAGCATTACAGGGGATACATACGAAAAAAAACTCAGTGGAGACTTAAGGCTTTATTGCCAAGATACTTGAGCACATACAGGCAAGCGTTTCTGTGGCTGCACATACACCACTAAAAAATACTGTGGTTTTGCTAGTAATTTGTGTACTGTTGAGACATCTATGATTGCATTTTTATTTCAACATTAAAACAGGTATATATGAAAAATCGGTTCACATTCAGAAGTAGTCTCTTACCAACACATGGAAATAATGCAAGAATTTCCTACACAGCTTTAGAAAAAAAAACCACAAGCAGATCTAATTGTTTTGTTGTTGGGGGTGGGGGCTGTAACTCAGTTCTGGTTCATATATGAAGCTACCTGAATGCTTTCCAATAGCAAGTTAAGAAATGTGACTCAGACTGATAGAGTTCTGTCATCCCTCATCTACAAAAAACGTATGTCCCATGGAACACAGTGATTTCACAACATGTACCTTTTCTACAGGATTGAACTATTCAAACATCTTATGCTACCTAGTCGAATTCCAGCCAGTCAAATTCTACACTATGCCCCAAAGGGCATGTTAAATAGGCCATTGGGGAGGGAGACATTCTGGCTGAAAATTACTCATTTTCTACACAAAATCTGAAAATGACAAAGCAACATCCATTATTTTCTTTCTACTGGTGTGGCTAGCCAGAAGCATTCATCTCAATCAATATTTGTAAAGGACAGCAACAAAACGACAAAAAACCCCTCAGACTTTAGTGGGAATTCCACTTATTTGTCCCTTTTTACCATGGAAATTCCTGTACACTGCAGGACTTGAAATTAAATGCTCGGCTTCCTGAAAGTGAATTTTGATCAAAGCATCAAAAGTGATAATACAGAGCAACTTCTCTGCAATCTGATTTCAGTCATTAGACCAAAAAAAAAAAATTCAACTGGTTATTTTTACCTCAACACCAGCTGAAGCATCAAACACGGCTACAGCTCCATCTAGGACTCTCAAGCAACGCTCGACTTCCACTGTAAAGTCCACATGACCTAAAAAAACCCAATCTTCCTTTTATACCATCATAATTCAAACAGACACCATCAACAGGTCATTACAGTATTTTCTAATATTTTCTTCTTTTTACTTTTTTTTTAAATCCCGTCAAAGCAACCTTGTTTTCACTTGCAGAGAAATACACCCATGAATCCTTGAAACATGAAAGATTGTTACATTGCAATCTGAGAACTGAGAGCAATTTAGTGCAGGAATGTCTGAGCTCAGTTTAAACAAGCTAGATTAGGCAACAGCAGACAGTAATTCACCAAAGCTGAACAGAGTTCAGTATAGACCTTTTTACTGCCACAATCAAACCAATTAAATATTGCACCATATTTAAAACCTAGGTTTATGTTCTACGACACCCCACCTCATCCACTCTCACCTAATAATGCGAATATTGCTAAAGTGTAGTACCTGGGGTGTCAATCAGATTGATTCTGTAGTCCTTCCAGTCAAATGTAACAGCAGCAGATTGAATGGTAATACCACGTTCTCGCTCCTGTACCATAAAATCTGTCACTGTGTCCCCATCATCAACATCTGTGAACAGCGAGCATGATTACAGTTCGTTAGGTAAATAATTCAAAAGCTGACATTGTCTTGGAATACAGATGCAGAGAGATACTTGGAAATATTGTTCCTTTTATATATGTATAAGCCATGAAAACTAGCCTTTTTCAGAAAATTATCTCAGTTAATTTACCCAGGCTCCCTTTCCAGGGAACAGGTGCTCTTTAAGTCAAACACAAGCAATTCCAGTAACCTTTTTGTTGTTCTTAATCCTAGTAACACCATGAGAAACTTAAAAACTAAAGCAAAGTCCAAAATCACAAATTAACTACAGTTTTTAAAAAACTGGCTGCACTCATTATATGGAACTTGACTGACATTTTAAAGTTTAGTAATTAAAAGGTAATTAAGTTAAAACAAAAAACCAAACAACAAAACCCCCAAACCAAACAAGAGGTTGTGTTTTGCTTGTGGGTTTTTGGGTTTTTTTTAATTAATAAAAAGACAAGCAGTTCCACATTTTTAAACAAGCAGGTCACCAAGTTCAACCACTCCACAAGCCTAACATTTTCTACCATTCTCATACACGTAGAGAACAGGGAAAGGGAATTAAACAAATTTAAAAGGGAACAGGGAACAGGGAATTAAACAAATTTAAAAGGTCAAAAGGTAGCACAAATGGAGGCTGCTGTGACCCTTTCAATCTTCAAGAATTCCATGAGAGTGGTTGAAGCAAGGAATTTGGAATAACTCAACTGGCTTCTACGCCAAGTATTCCATCAGCAACCTCCTATTGCATCGCATGCTATTGTATACTATTAAATCTCTCAAACCAAAATACAGAAAGTATTTCTAACCTCCAAGTGTTCTTATGTATCCAGAATAATACAGCATTCTCTCTGTTGTCGTAGTTTTGCCTGCATCAATGTGGGCCATAATGCCAATGTTTCGGATTCTGCATAAAGCAAAAACATTGCTTTTAAATTCACAGTTTTAAATTGTGATATTGTTACTTGCATAAGCAATTAACAGTCACCAAGAATAGCATAACAGATTAATAACATTTTTCCTCTGTTGCATACCTGATACAGTGTACATTCTGATACTGAAGTATATTAGTATCGAAATGGTGGGCCCTCTTCATAACAGTAGTACTCAAGAGTTTTGGATCAGGTCTCCACGCTCCATTTCAGTGGCAGGACACTTGTTGGCCTCATCCTCACCCATCTGCCTTCTCCACAGACAGAAGCAGGCCCTCCACCCTCTCACCCACCCCAATCCCCAGCCCCTGGTGCCTGCAACAATCCATTGCATATATACCCTTCACGCCCCAAACGTAGCATCCAAGTTCCCATGAAGTTGCCCCTTGATTCTATTCAGCCAAGTCTCCCCTTCAGAAGTACCTCTCCAGGAGCTTCCAAAACTGCTTCAGCAGCCCTGTGCATCACGGCTTGTGCTCAGCCCCCATATTCACCACTAACGCTAACTGAATTCGCCCTCAGGACAGAAGCAGTCTTCTTCCAAGGGAACTTCAACCCCAAGCTACCTCTTTGGCAGCTCAGCCCGGAATTTCCTTGCCCTCATCGCTAAGGCCCTCACCTAACACTGGTGAGCGCTCCCATGAACACAATGTACGCAGTCCTGCCCGTAGCAGTGGCCTAGCCACCGAGACATCCCTTCCCCCTTGGTCAGCTCCCAGCAGCCACCATGGATTTGGAGCTTCCCTAAAAGCTCAATTTTGCTTCTGATGATGTAAACAAGAGACATCAAGACCTCCAAGACCTCTATGACACCAATAACCGTTCTATACTGAAATGTCAGAGGGGTAAAACTAAGGAAGTTCTAACTTTAATTCAGAACATGCGCATGAACTATGGATGTGGCGGGCACAGCAACAACCCACGACTTTTTAATCACATCAATTGCTCTGACTGCCAGTTATATCCAAAAAATAAGCCAGCATGACGTACCTGGATATATGAGGATTAATGACAGAACGCAGAGACTTAACATCTCCTGGAGACAAACAAAACAAGAATTGGAAAGACTGATCCCAATATAGAAATGATAGTTTTTAACAGAATTAAATACATTTAAGAAAACTCCTAAAAAACTTACTTAGAAAAGATTCAGAGGCGCAACTCATGACAATCTGTAATCTCTACCACCTCAACTTTCTAAAGATACTTAATTCTCAAGAAATCTCTCTCTCTCCGTCTTAAAAAAAGGGAAACTCTTCAAACCAGCTGTAATTTAAAAACAATACGAAAAAGCCACACAGAAAGGTATCATCAACACAGTAAAATCTCACTCTGCAGAAGCAATAGCAAAACATGCTAAGTTCAAGACAACTGTTATGCTGACGTTCATCTGAACTGGCTATTAGACAACAAATTTCAAAAGTCATTTCTCCTTTAAACACTGAAGCTAAACAGCATAATTCTCAGGGAAAAAATGCAAACTGACCTAGCTTAAGAAAACATGGGACTGAGGAGTTTTAAACATGTATTTTCTTGAAAGATATTTCCTCTCTCACACTCTATTTAGTTGGAAAATAACCTGCCAATCTAGATTTTTACGAAACATACATAATCCAGTTACTCAAGCCGTTTAAGTTGTGGTTTAGGAGCTCATTTTCCTAGTACTTTATCATTGATAGGCCAAGCAGAATTCAGTAATACTTCAACTAACACTTCTGAACCACCTACACATCATCCCTCTTACCAGACAGGCATTAGAGAGGCATCTTACAGGTTAATGTCTTAATGAGGAGAAAGACCGAAGCAAGGCAGTACGCTAGATATTCACCAACACCCCCCCAAATAAAAACTCCAACTAAGTACCTTATTCTTTTTACTCTCTTTTAACCTTAATGTGTGAAGAAAATACACTGGTAATAACTTAAAACTTCTATTTAATGAGATTCACGTCTCTCTCCCCTTGACCAACACGCTGGGTATCATCAGTTACCTGATAACCAATTAATACTTCAGGCAACTGCACAGGGATTCCAGCAGACTTCATAACTTCCAAGACTTCCTATGCATCTGTATCTTCCCTTTCTCTTATTTTCTAAAGGCTTTATACCATACAAGTTCTGTAAAAACAGCAGCAACACAAAACACTTCTTTCCAGTCCTCAAACCTTTTAACTGCTCTCTCTGTAATTCATACAGCAGATGCTATAAATAATGACCAAAAGAATATAATAAAACACAAGTTAGAAAGCATTCTTACTTATTTTTAGAGCAATCCTTACAATTAAGAAAATAATTTAAACTTATACCTGGAGGAGAACTGTAGTTTCGTAGACTACAGTTTTGCTGTGCCACGCTTATGACTCTGAATTTTGTCTTCCTGAAATACACATGCTTAAAAGGGGAAAAAAAATTCATATAGAATATTTATCATCATAAATAATTACCTTGCAGCTACATTTTTACCAGTTGTAGAAAACTAAACTAAAAAAATAAATCTATAAAAACTGATACTGTTGATAGATATCTACATAAGCTCAAAATACCAGCTATTTGCAAGCAGAAGCATGAAGAAAGTAGCACCAATGTTTAAACCAAGTCCAATCCCAATATTATTTGGGAAGTCCAGTAAAAATCTATGCTAGCACCAAAGAATATTGTTGGTAGCCACAGTATTTTAAATACATCTAATTATTTGTATAAATAATATAAATTTAACAATGACACCTGGTAAGGTAATCAAAATCACAGATAACTAAAAAAGTTTACAGAAAAATTACAAATTCAGCTTCCACATTCTGACTTATGTAAAGTCCAATTTCAGCAAGAAATTAAGTGTTCTGTTTAGATACCAACTTTTACAGGAAAGACCAAAAAAAATTTAAAATGGTTACTCAGAGCAACCAGAGTATTTCTTTTGCTTACAGAGGAAGTCTCAAAATTTGGGAAAAGGCTTACCTTACTGCACAAACTGGAGGACTTCAATGCGTTCACCAAAAACTTCCTCATAATTCTCAACATCCTGGCTCCCGTCTCTAAAACTGTTCCCTGCCAAGACAAGTAAACATCGCACAACACGTTTATGACAGGAAGCAGGTAACTATATGATGTCCACATAAATCAATCGTGAAACTTAACTGTATCCAAGTCACATCAGGATACTATTTTTCAGGTTACTGCTTTGCAGGTTAAATCAGTGTTGGACCTGTAAAAACAATGTTATTAAGCCTTAAAAATGCAGCATAATGCATGCCCACAAACACTAAATACATTTCTCAAAGAAATCTGCAAATGGTTAAAGCAGAAAAACTTTAGCTAAGAAAACCTTTAGCAGAACAACTTTAGCTAACATCAGCGCTTACACTCACGCTCGGATAAGCTCTAGAGTGCCCATTACCGATCAGTGAAGCACAAATAGGCCTTCTCATCTTGGAGGAGGAAAAAGTACGTGTTTGGGACAGAAACATCAGCAAATATTAAGTACTACGAGGTTTCAAGCCCGGCCAGAACCACTGCGACACGCCGCCACCGCCGCCCTTGGCCGCCCAGGGCAGCAGGCCGCCAGCGCTCCCCTCACGCTGCCCGGGCCGCCCAGCCCAGCCCCGCCCCGCCCCCGGCCCGGGAGGCCTCTCCGCAGACCGCCGCCGCCCCGCCTGCCCCGTTACGAACCGCCGGAGGAAGAGCTTCAACAAGGCCAAGGCCGGCCTTGCGCGGCGGTGCCGACCCCGGCCGCCACGCCGCCGGAAGGCGCGCTCCTTCTCCACCCCCCCCGCCACCGCGCCGCCCTCCCGCCGTTCCGACCCGTCCTCACAGACCCAGGCGGCAAAAAGCCCCTCTCCCGTCTCTCCCTTCCGTTTTTCCTCTCTTCCCGGCCCCGCCAAGCCGGGCGCGAAGCCGCCGGGGGTGCGCGGAGCGCCGCTTCTCCCCCAGGAGGAACCAAAGCGTTGCGGGGCAGCGTTTCCAGCCGGGGCCGCTCCGCGGAGCGCTCGCCCTTTTCGCCGCCCAGCAGCCTGCGGCGCGGAGGGTTCGGCCCAGCGCGGGGACACCGCCATGGTGGGAGCCGGGGCGATGGGGCACGGGAGGGAGGAGGCGTTGGGTGGATGGACGGAGGGGTGGGTGAGTGGGTGAGGGCGGCCGAGCGGGCCCCGCCGCCTCGCGCTGAGGGTGCCGCCGTCCCGCGGCCTGCTCGGGCCCCCGCCGCCTCTGCCAGCGGCGCCGGGCCGGGGTGAGGGAGCGGCGCCGGCCCCGGGCCGCCAGTCCCTCGGCTGACGGCGCTGCCTCGCCCCCCCTGCCCGCCCCACAGCCGCAGAACGAGTACATCGAGCTGCACCGCAAGCGCTATGGCTACCGCCTGGACTACCACGAGAAGCGGAGGAAGAAGGAGGGCCGCGAGGCTCACGAGCGGTCGCGGAAGGCCAAGAAGATGATCGGGCTGAAGGCCAAGCTCTACCACAAGCAGCGGCACGCTGAGAAGATACAGATGAAGAAGACGTGAGTACCCGCCGCTCCGCCGTCTTCCTGGCACGCCTGGAGGATGAGACGAGGCCTTAATATCGGCTTCCCAATGGGTGTTAACAATTCTGCTCCTAAAAGCATTCCTTGGGATAAGCGTTAATCAGCAATAGCACTGGCTAACGTAATTGAGAGAAAAATATAAATGCGTCTACTTAAGGTTTTTACAGCTGCTGCTGTGTTAGTGTAGCAAGAGGCAGCAGGCAGTTTTTAAGCAGTGTTGGTAGAAAGAGTACAGTAACATCCGGAGTGTTTGAGTGGAACACGAGGCTTCCAGGATAAATTACAATATCAAGCATAGATAAACTAAAGCGTTTTTCTGAAAAACTTTCTCTGTTGTTCAGAAATGGAAATCAAAGCTGTTAACAATTCTTTATTGTTCGTGAACTCAGTATCTATGCACCGTGTTGTTTTTGTTGTTTTCCAAGTATAGACAGCTGTTTTCTGCTGCTACTTGTAAAGCTGTTTGGTTTATTAACTAGCTTGTGGGTCTTCTTTTTCCCCGAAATGATCTCAAAAATTAATGAAACTTGACGTGTTTTTACACACGCACGTTCCTTAGATTTGTAAGCATTACAGTAAAATCTCAGAAGAGTAGTAGTATGTTATTTTCTGTCAGAGAGGAAGACTACTATCTCTCAAAGTGCTTGGCTGCTTGTTTTAAGTAATTCACAAATAATTAAGATGCATATCTTGTGTTCCTGTCTTGATGGGAATTGATGAGCTTTTAGGCACTGTGCAGTCTGTCTGTTGTTACATTAAGTGAGATTACTAGTTTACCTTGAAAATTATTTAGGATTATTCCTTAAATATAAATATATACTTCTTTACAAAGACCTCTCAAATGAAAATTTTGAGCAGGCACAAGCTAAGTTAAAAGGATAGATCTAAAAATAAGCCTTTTTTCCCCCCTACTGTTAATACTGGTTTTCTTTCCTTGCAGCATTAAAATGCATGAAAAGAGAAATACAAAGCAAAAGAATGATGAGAAAACACCTAAAGGAGCTGTACCGGCATACCTGCTGGACAGAGAGGGCCAGTCCCGGGCTAAGGTTCTCTCTAACATGATCAAGCAGAAAAGAAAAGAAAAAGCCGTAAGTAACTGTATTAAAATTCAGATGCTTACAATTACTTGTGACAATGACCAATTTTCATAACTTTAAATGCTAGTTAAAATAAGTAGTTATGAGTTGTATGAAAAGTACAGTCTACCACTACGCTTTAGGGAAATCTTATTTTATGCTTTGATTGTCTCCTTTAATTTAGCGATGTGGCATGTAAGACTATTGACCTTTTTCCCCCCCCCCCCTCCTTCCAGGGAAAATGGGAGGTTCCTGTGCCAAAGGTCCGTGCACAAGGAGAAACAGAAGTTTTAAAAGTGATTCGTACAGGAAAGAGAAAGAAGAAGGCCTGGAAGAGAATGGTTACAAAAGTTTGTTTTGTTGGAGATGGCTTTACTAGGAAGCCTCCTAAATACGAGCGATTCATTCGACCAATGGTAATGTTCCTGAGACTTAAAAGAATTATTATTTAAACGTTCTTTAACTTACTGGTTTGAGTTCCTGTGGCAAGACGACTTGTTTACTACTGATGTAGAAGATTCTTAAGTTTCCTTGCAGAAATCTAAACTTCAAATAGCCTGAGGGTGTGGAGATGCCCCTGCAGTCACAGTCTGTGTTGAAATATCTTTGCTCTTACTTCTCTTCATTCAGATGATGCCAGTAAGCTGAAGCTACAGCTTTGCTTAAAGCAAATACTAACTCATTCTAACACTCTTTGTGCAACAGGGCTTACGTTTCAAGAAGGCACATGTGACGCATCCTGAACTTAAAGCTACTTTCTGCCTACCTATCCTTGGCGTAAAAAAGAATCCTTCTTCTCCTTTGTATACAACACTGGGTGTAATTACCAAGGGTACCGTCATTGAGGTCAACGTGAGCGAGCTTGGCCTCGTGACACAAGGGGGCAAAGTTATCTGGGGTAAGTACTTAAAATAGCTATACTGCAGAACTACTTTTAAAAGTTTTAAGTCTTCCATGCTGGATGTGTTGTTAAGATCACATCCTGTAGTCATGATTGATCAACTGTTAAATGTTAGGCTGGGGCTGTTGGAGAAGCAACTATGAGGCAACTCTAAAAATGGAAACTTTAAGTGTTAATCTTAGGCTTTCTGCTCCCACTTTCAAAATCAAACTAGGTGAAGTTCAGAACAAAGACTCTGCTTGGTTGTCTGTGTCTCACATTAGGCAATGGTACAAATCTATAAAGACCTAACCCTGTGAACTATGAAGAATTATGTTTTCAGTCGAAGTTCTGTGTAGAATATCTTCATAGGATCAGGCTGACTTCTTTTAACAGTGGGGGTGACTTGGACAATAGCAGAACCTATGATTTATTTATTTTTTTAAATCTACCCAGAATTCTAAGTGATCCATTTATAAAATATTTTGAGAACCCGAGTTTGCAGCTCGGCAGAAGGTAGATTTAGATTTCAAAATGCGTTTCTGTTTTGGAATGGGAATTCCCTAGACTTCAAAGAGATTTACGGATTCAACTTGCAAACGTAAAAAAAAAATCCAATTTATTATATGAACTACTTCAAGCTTTTGTAGACATTTAATTCCTTTTTCTCTTTAGGGAAATATGCACAAGTAACAAACAATCCGGAAAACGATGGCTGTATTAACGCAGTTCTACTTGTTTAAGTTGTGTTTGGCGCTAAGCATTGGACGTGGCCTCCAGCAAAACCAGTGCAGTTTCAACAAGTTTGCAAGATCTTTGGAACCTTGAACCATTCAAGAATGTTGACCCTACAAGCTGTTGAGGAACTTAAACACACCAGAAAGGACTGCTCGGGTTTTGATATTTATTGTGTTTCCTCAGATGAACACTGTCCAAATAAAGTAATTCAATTTTCATGTTTTGCTAATGTGGTATGGACTTGATCTAAACCTTCTTAGTGTTTTTACAGCAGCAGTTTCCTGGCTTAGATACATCGTATAACTACCTAGCTCAGCTCACATTCCCAGTGATGGGATATACAGCCACTGTCTCCCATGATAGCATACTGTAATAGCTAAAGGTACAGAAGAACATACCAAGTTGTATTCTGCTTCTGGGAAAGCAGGAGAGCTGGAAGAATGCAGCTAGAGTCTTACTGCAGACTGACAACAAAAATGAAACACTCAGTTTGATACTTGCCCCTACAGAAGCAGGGGCTTGAGAACACATTAACAGCAGTGGGGGGGGGGGATAGCTAGAAGGGCAGCTATTTCCTCCCGCCATTACCTCACACGTTTCTCTCCTTAGTCTCCATGACTGTGGTAATGGAAAGACTAAGGGCTGGAGAATGTACCACTGTAGTAGTCCTAGGCAAGACAACAGTTTCTGAAGTTTAAATTTATGAAGTTGTGGGGGTTTAAGATGTGAAATTTGAAAGCGGCATGACAACTACGTGTAGTTACTTTGCTGGCTTTAAGAAACACTCAAGAAAAACTAAAGGTCACAAGCACCAACTGATCAAACTATATTTAGCTGGCATCCTCAAAATACAACTAACAAAAGCTGCTTCTAAACTGGAAGCTTTCAGAGATAACTGCATCAGTAATCTTCCAGTCAAAAATGCGGTGATAAACTCAGCACAGTCTATCACTACAAATAAGCATACTCACCATTTTATATTCCTGCTCTTACACAGTACTTCACTTCAAGCCAAAGAGCTTTTAACATAAATTCCAAGTCAAATCCTTACAAGCTTTCTCCAGTTTATGAAGGCACTCTTACCCCTCAACATTAGACAAAGGAAATTTTCAAACAAAACCCTCAGAAGCTAGAATGTGAATAGATTATACTCCAGTTTGTGCCCACTGCCTCTTGTCCTGTTGTCGTAGTTTGAGGCAAAACGGGACCAAGTTTGTTCAGTAACTGCAAACTCGAACCATGACACCTGTCACTGGGAGCCACTGAGAAGTGTCTTGCTCCACCTCCTCCATACCTGCCCCCACGGGGTGTCTGTACACAAGGTAAGATCCTCCCAAACTTTCTCTTCTCCAGGCTGAGCACCTGGAGCTCCCAGCCTCTTGTATGACAGATGCTGCAATTCTTACATCATGACCAGATCATGTTTCAGATCTGGGATTCTGGCCCAGGAAGTCGAACTAGCTGCTCTTGTACCAGCTCTCTAACTTCTCCTACATTATCTACACTAAGAGGCAGTACTTTATCAGATAAAGTATTCCCCTCCTACAGGCTATTTTGTTAAGGTTAACACATTGCTCTAATCTAGACTTAGTATGTTAGTATGATTTTTACTTCTTTGTGTAGTGACAAGTGATTTGAAACTAAGAGAGGGTCCCAAGCCAGTAAGTCATTTGGTTGGAGAGAGGGCATTTTGTCAAGACAAATAAACCTCCATTTAAGTTCTTGTTGCTTTATCCTTTACTGCACATTAACAAGTAACAAGGACAGAATAATTTTCTACAGCTGTCTCAAGAACATTACTACATATTGTGCTATAAATACATGACTTGTTGGCTGAATAACACAATTGTACTTAAGACATTTCAATATACCAAACTGTAGGGAGTGCATTTCGGCATTTCTAGTTGGCTTGTCTATGGCAAATTATGTTAATAACTGCTATTAACAAACTATGTTAATAACTGCACATCATCTTGCATAGATCGTATAAACAGCAGAATGCACACTAACATTCAGAACAGCCTACTCTACAGCTTTTTTTATAAAAGGCTGATGCATAAGCTAATTAAGTACAGGAAATTGTTTTAATCAATAAAGATTTTTCAATTAATCAACTCTGAGCTTTTAAAGCTCCTTGGTAGTAGACAGATTGTAAAATGATGCTAGTCCTAGTGAACTGAACCACTTTAAAACATGCCTCCTGTATAGCAGAAAGAACTCAAATACTGAAAACCAACAAAAAAATAAATCACAAAATATAAGTTTAATTACTACTTCAAAACATTTCAAAAGCAGCCAAGACAGCACTAAGAAAAAAGGAAAAACACTGCAATAAGACTTAAGTACTCTAGAACAACAGCACATCTTTCATAAAATTTATAAACAGGGTATCACTAGTTAAGAAAACATCTAACACCACATCTGTGAAAATAAATTTAGAAGTGTATCTTCTTGGAAATAAATTTTTTAGAATGGTCACTTAAAGCAGAGAAGATGAAATTTAGGCCTATTTGTTGCTATGTTTAACTTAGTGTTGATGACATTGCAAATGATCAATTTGATGACTGACATCTGCAGGTGAAATGGTATAAAAAAAAAGCAACAAAGTAAGGTCACACATAACTTCAAGTAAGTTAAGGGTACTTTTGAAGTAAGAGATGTATGTATTTTCATGTAAAGGGCTATGAAACATGAGAACAGGAAACAAGAATTCTGCATGAAATGAAAATAGACCAAAAGAGAGTTGTGGGAGAAGCAAAGCAAGCCCTGTTAAAAATGAACAAGCAGTACAAGAGAGACATTTGAACAAACACTGGATTCATATATAAAACCATTTACCATTCAAGCGCAAGGCTGAAGTCGCAAATTAATGTTCTTTAAACCCTATTACTAGACTAAATAAAGCTCAAAAATAATACCGCTTGCTTTCACTGTACACATGTAGTTCCACAGCATGTTGTAAGAGCATTTGGTACAAACTTGTATAAAGGTGATGTTTTAATCATTGGTTGCTGGTGCAATAAGATCTTAAAAATTCTTTAAGAGTTTGACAGTAAGAAGTCAGTTAACAGACTGAAAAAAAAAAAATTGTCCAAGCCTAAAAACTGCTGGTTTTCCCAAGGTAAAACACTTCAGTCAATACAATTGTCAGATATGTTCCATTGCATTAATGTAACAGAAGGTATAAACCATTAAACTACTGGTCCAATGGGACACCAGTACAGCAATGAAAACCATTATTTAAAGTCAGTATTTTGATTTTGCTACTCCGTATTTACTGTAAGATGACTGATGCTAAAGAAGTTGTTACAGAACTAAACTGTGCCCGTTGGTTCAAAGTACTGCTGCAATCACAATTAGAACAATGTCCATTCTTCAAGACTGCACGGGTTAACGGAATTGCTAATTGCACCTCAACTGCACACATGCTGTACCTTACAGCCTTGGCCATCAGCTACTGTCTCAGGTACTCCAGGTTTACAGAGGTATCTACACAAAAGTACACTTACAGATGTGAATTTGAGTTCAGTATTTAAAACTGACTCACTGAAATGAGATCAGAAATCTGATTGTTCTCAGTAGAAACCAAGACTCGCCTAATCTAATAAGCTTGTTGTAATATTTATGGATTCAATATGCAAATGTCTTAAAAGAAAGCTGCTAATTGAAATCAGTTCCAACTTAGCCATTAAAAGTAAAAGCCAGGTGACTGACATTACCTTCTCACAAATACTGTTTTCTGACCTTACAGGGAATACAAGCAAGCAATAAACATACGTATCAAAAATCCACTTAGAAGTAACTGAAATAACTGGGACTCACTTTTTATAAGCAAAAGAATCCTTGACTTCTTGAAAGTGAATATATTTGTATCAAATGAAGTATTCGGCAGATTAATCTAGTAAAGCTTGCTCTAAAAATGGACGATGAGTCACAATATACTGTATACAACTGTTCTTTTTTAAGGCACCAGCCCTCACAAATCCCAAATTCTTAGCAATGCAATAGATGTGTCTTCTAGCCTTTTTTTTCCCCCCCCAAGAAATCTTAGCAGTAAAAGAGAAGCCATGCAAGAAGATAACAAAGGTTTTGTCTCATGTACTTTATAGAAAATGCTTGATTAGTTTTAGAAATGCTTAAGGTTCACTTGAATGTGTTTACAATCATGAAAGACCTTGTACCTTTATCAGTCATGGGGTTCACAGGGAGTACCTGTATGTATATTGATAGGAAGTTACAGCTATGTGCACTAGTTCAAGAAACCCAGATTTAACTCAGTAATCCCATGCACCCTGAATCTAAAGTTTAGGTAGTACACATTTCTTAACAACTGCCCCCCCCCCCCCTTATAAATTGCTCTTAACAGATTAAAAAGGAGCATAGTACTTCATCAGCTGAAAGAAGTAGTATGAATGTATCTTGTACAGTTAAAATAGTATAAGCATAAAATCCAAAACAAGATTCTTACATTAGGTTCATAGAGGGATGAAAGTTAAGACAGCATTGCAACTATTCAAGTGAACCTTCTACTCAGAAGTCCTGAACAGCAATTTCTAGACACCTCTATTTTTCAGACACTGTGGGAGACTAGTTCACTCATCTTAGAAAAGGCATTATAGCAGGACAAATAGTGATGCGATTTCCTGTTCTTAGAATCGCTGTTCTTTCTTATTCCTGAGTTTTTAACCCATTACAAGAGGAGCTTCATCTACTGAAAGAAAAACATAGCAAACTGAGGAGTAACTTACTGTACATGTGACAAATTAAATAAAATACATGGTTTGCCAGGAGAACCACTGAAGAGAAATACGCACGAAAAGCCTGTTTTTATTTCTGTTTGCATACAGCAAATTTGGTTGCTGCTTTTAAGAAAAGCTATGAACTGGGAAGCTATCATCCCAGACATTACACCCAAGTTAGAAAAAGAAAGTGGGAATCAGAAGTATTTGCAAGCAGTCACCTTCTAACTCCTAAAAAGCATGTAAGTTTGGCAAACAAGCATTTGCTGAAACACCCACTAATATTCATACCAATGAATGTCACAACCACCCGAAATGCCAGCACTCACAGGAGTCACACCTGACAGAAACAACATTTTAGTAGTTGCCCCACAGCACCAGCCAAGTATTTGGAAAGCACAAAGTACCACTTCCATTCAGACCAAAATGAGATCAAAAGTTGTCATATCCTTTCCTGTAACATAACGAATAATCAAGTATCCCCATAACACATGCAAGTAGTTAGGAAGGCAGTTCAAACAGTTCTGTATCTGTACCGGAGTCTACACTCCATGCGCTCTGGAAAAAAGGGCTTACGGAGAAGCTCGCTTTGGAATCTACAAACAGTTTACTGTGTAGACATCTCAGTCTTCATGTAAAGAACGTCATTATCAGAGTGCACTATGGCAGATACTGCACTGACCGTGTTTCTACTGACTCAGCTGTTTCAAGTGATTCTGTGAAAGACCGATGCTGTCTATGTTGTTTTGGTCTACTGAGTCATACCTTCTAGTGTGTTTTGAGACCTAGAATTACAGAATCTTACATTCTTTTAATCTTGTCTGGGAAATTCTACAGGAAGGGAACAAGAAGTGAGGAAGGATTTTTCTTATTCTGCTTCTCTCCACAGCAGAGAACACAAGGTTATTAAAAAAAGTGCTAGAGTGATGTCTGGCCTCGTGGAAGTCTATGGGAATTTAAGGGACCTTGATAGAACCAGGATTTCATGCTGCGTTTTTCTTGCAGGCTGGCCACCTCAAATACACAAACTCTTCCCTTTGCTAGCACAACTGTATTTATTCAGCATGTATCTTCTATAAAAGGAGGAGACTGGCTGTTTACTTTCATATTCTGATGAAGCTTGATGTCTAGTGGTTAAAAATTCAAGAAAACTTGAGGAAAGGTGATGAATCCCAAGAGGAAGTCCAACCCAGAATTTTAAGCATGTAGGTCCTGTGTCCCACATGGTTTAGTTACACCCTAGTGTTTTACACAAGATAATAACTTTCTTATAAATAGATTAATTAACAATCAATATTTTCATTTTTAAGTTGGCTTTCCTTTTTTCTTGGGTGGACCTTTGTAGCCTTTAGCCTTTCTTCGCAAGTTTCTCCGATCTACGATGGGTACCTCAATTTCCGCTTCCTCAGAGCTGCTGTCGGCAGCCCGCTCCACTGCCGTCTGCGTGTACTGATCCATCTGCTCAGCAGACTCTTCCGAGTGCTCTTCCAACTGGTTCTTCTGTCCTTCCTGTCCAGAAGGCTGCTGAAAAGAAACACCCTCAACTTCAACCGCGATCAAAGAGCTCTGACTCAAGGCAACAGGGGCCTCCTGTGAGTTGTGCCCTGCCTCCTCATTTTGCTCTTCCAATGAGGACGCCGTTTTGGGAGATACATTTTCAGAAACAGATTCTTCTGCTGCTTCATTTACCATAGGGTTGGGCAGGCCATTGTCAGAGGGCTCCGCCTTCGATGCTGAAGCAGCTGTGTTTTCAGTGGCAGTCTTTTCAGATTCTTGCTGTTCTTCAGCGCGCTCCTCTACTGATGTACTTTCTTCAGTCGTTTTCATACTTTCTGAATCATTTGCATTTAAAACCTGCAGGGGAAGGGGAAGGGTGTCAAAACAACCAAAAGGGCAATTAATTGAAGATACAAGAGGCTGAGCAATTACTGCACCTAGCTAACAACCTCAGAGTATTATTTTGGCATTCAGCAGTTTTTAATACTGCATATAGAGTCAACAAACCAGTCCTTTCCTCCATTTTGCATAAGGCTATTTTGTGAACTGCATTTGACATCTGGAGTTGCTCTCCTATTTTCAAGTTCAAATTATTCAAAGGATTATTCGTGTACAGTAAAAACATAAGAAATTAATCCCAGAACAAAATAGAGGTTTTTTTATTTAGACATACAAAATTATCATTTTGCTAGCATATAACAATCTGCTTTTGCACTGTAAACAAAACCCAGTAAAATCTGTGTTCTAGAAAGGTATTTTACCAGTAATTTATTGCTTGTACACTTCATCAGGGCAGAATTACTAGACAAAATAAGGATGCGGCTTTTCGCTCATATCTAACAAATATTTTAGTAAGAAAAAGCTGTTTCATTGCTGCCAAGGCAAACTGGAGCACAATATCTTTCTTTTTAATATGACATGAATATATATATGCACCCTACTTCTGCATATTAAAACAGGAACATTAGCATATTTTGTTTACGGATTTACATAATCTGAACTAATAATTGCTTCTCCTGAATTTAATATGATGGTAGTAGGAACTACGTTCTATCTGTTACTTAACAAAAAGTAAAAACAGCAAGATGTGTACACTCTGAAGGAAAGATTACTTTGCATTTTGTTTCAATTCACTCACCTTCTCCGATACAGTGTCTTCTGAAGGTTTTGCCAGAGGCTCAAGGATTAACGGAACAAACAGTGTTAAGGGTTCTTCTCCTTGACTCTCAGACTGCAATTTTAATTCACCACTTAGAACTTCATTTGCTGCTTCCTCTTCAGCCATGAGCGAGGTCTTACCAGTTTCCTCTGTTACCTCGCCATTAAGAGGTTCTGACGGAGTTTCCTAAAAATCACATTTGTAAGTCAAGATTATGGCCAGCCATTGTTTCCCAACACTAGTGGGTGCATCTGCAATCTAAATTTGCAGCTTAGTGTGAGAAATACAGAGCTTGGGTACCCAGAAGTGTGTACTAAGAAAGCAAAGCTTAGTGCAGAGTAGCTAACTTAACCAGAGTATTAGCTTTGTGTTGTCACCTGCACTAAATTTCTGACCATAGCTTACACTGTTAGGAGCCCAGCCAAGCAGTTTTTATGCTTCTTACAAGCATATATGCTGCAGTCATTCCTTGAACCCAACATAGCGCAAGATGCACTTTCTCACCAATCAGCAAGAACATAAAACCCTGGAGGCCTCACTAGACACAAATGATACTTGCTATACGAGCCTCAGCCTCTCAGATATACTTCTCAATGAAGTATCAATTAAAAAAATAATCAAAGAGTTCATAGTCACATGGATCAAGGCAGGAAGAACCACATCTAACAGAAACTGTAGCTGTATTTTAAAATTACTCAGTATCCTTCTCACCTCCTTCTCAGTCTGTTTCTCAGGGGGCAATACATGTAGCTCCGCTTCCAATACAGACTGGTCCTTATTTTCAACAGTCGTTTCCTCATCCTGCTCACCAGTTGTCTCCTCATCTACTTCGTCTTCCGAGCTTTCAGATGTGCAGGCAGAAAGTTCCAGCCTGCAGCAGGTATTAAGATATATCCTTTAATCTTTTAGATTAATACATAATTTTGGCGATCTCAGCAGGGAAATTCTTTCATGACCAATTATAAAGTGCTGTATCACATGCTTGCCCTAAGAATTAAGAATCCACAAAACTAAATACATCTAGAAATGGCTAACTCCTCATCAGGAAAAAAACCCCATCAACTAAGAAAAATTACTTCGGCAATTATAAAATGAAGACATCTATCTCACTTCCATTTTATGCGAATTAAAGTTAGAAATTTCGTTGTTATTTTAAGCATGGAAAGCAGTAATCCATTACATATTTTAAAGCTACAAAAGGGTGAGAGAGGAAGCAACTTCTCCCACCCCCACTGTAGAAACAGTTTAAAAATTATGGAGTTCTAAAAGCAAGTATGTTGTTTAATCGTTAAATATACATATATTACAAAGACCATGACTGGAAAAGAACTCAAGGCAATAAGCATACTATGGCTGAAGAAGATTGAATCAGCTAGAGATTAAATTAAGCTCTGACGCACCTTATGGGTAGTAACACTATTTCAAACATTCGGTTCTCATTTTTGAGATGATAAAACTTAGATAAACTAGAAATATTAGATACAAGCAATGAAAAACATACGTGCAATAGATTTGCAGGAAGACTGCTTCACAATCTCATAGTAAAGGCAGTACTGGAGTTTTATCCCAAGTGCCCGTCTTGAGATGAAGGCACTCCATAGGAGAGAGTCCCTGCCAGAAGACCCTGCTGCTTTTGCTGATGTGCATGGAACACAAACTGGTACAGAGTCTGCCTTGTTGCCATCAAGATTCCCCTTAGCTCTGCTCACAAACACCATGCTATACATCTTGTTCAAAGGAGCAGTGGCACCATGTTGACCTCATTTTGCAAGGCCCAAAATACTGATGTTCAGTAACAGGCTAGTCCTCTCACATACCAACTAGCCACTTATTAGTAGTAAAAGGGCAAAAAATTTCTCAACCTGTGGCAGCATCAAACCATGCCGTTTGGCCTGTCTGAACCAGCTCAGGACCACACACTGACAGTGCAGGACAGTAGTGCTGTATCTTTGTGGTTCCACAGACCAATTTAAACAAACAAAAAAAAAAAAAAGGCTGTATCTAGCAGAAGACCTCAGCTTCAAATGGGGGGAAAAAAAACCCACAAAACCCCCGCCCACAAACCCAAAAACCACAACCGATTTTGTTTAAATAAACCTAATGGAACAAGATTGAGGGATTTCCTAGAAAAATAATCAGGTGATCTTCAGTTCTGCAAAGGAGGGTTTTGAGGTTGCAGTGCGTTTTTTGGAAGAGAATGAGAGACATGTGGTGCAGGGGGAGCAGGCAGTGCTTGCCTATAAGCATGCATACACTGACACACAGTAAGGGGGAGGAAGGAGCCACTTATTTATTTATTTAAAATAGCCACAGTTCTGCTTTCTGGATAAAAGCCAGTGTAAATTAGTACTTCAGGCCCTGTCTTGTATCCATTGCTATGGCACACAAGTAGCACAACTCTTCACATCCCCATTGGACAATTATTACACAGGATAACATCCTGTGTAAAAAGCAGGCTTTTTTCCCCAGGATATAAATGTTGGATTATGATGGTTTTAAAGTCAGAATTTGTCTAAACAAAGGGCTTTACTTTGAAGATGGGTGGCTAAGTGATAAACAGCAACCAGCTCCCAAACTAAACAGTCAGACTTTATTTTACTGCAATATGCCACTATAACAGGAGGTCAGGAAGGCACACCTCTCCAAAGATCACACATAGCGTTATTGGTGCATGTCCAGTTATATTATTGCAAGAAACTACGCTGTATGAATACAGATGTTTTCCCCTTCATGCAGACTCAATTGTAACAGAACACCCTCATCCCTCACTGTTTTCCTACTGCTATTTCCAGTATCTGCTGAGGTTTCAGAGACACTACGTTTTGGTGCAATAAACTCTTCAGGCGCTGTCTCAATTTTCTCTCTCACTTCAGGCTTTATTTTTAGTAAATTTAAATTCAAGCAAGTAGGAAGAAAGGAGAAGAAATTCCCAGTAGCACACTGTGAAACACTGATGTAGTTTGCAACTGCCCAAGCAACAAAATAAGAAATCAGTAAAATATGGGCTCCTCTACCTGCTTTCTGACACATGAAGAGCATTTTCCTCAACTCCTTGGAAAGTCTCAGGTTGAGATTCCTGGCTATTTTTTCTTATCCGCGGGCGCTTTAAATGACTGCTTCGTGTCCAAATGGAAACCGGAGCTGTGTTAGGGTCTTAGGAAAAAAAAAGAAATCCAAAATAACACAATAAATGCAAGTGAAGAAAAGAATTTAAGATCTGCATACAGTTTTTCCCCCCCGAGTATTTCATTAAAGCAACTTGAGTGCAAGTAAAACAACATTTCATTGTGGTACTTTTTTTCTGAACACACACGCATAATATCTTTATTAAGACTCACAACAATTTTATCCAAAGTACTCTAAAAGATTTATGAGTTGAGCCTCAGCACCTTAGAGGAATTTTATTTTTTTTTTTAAAATACACTTGGCAGATGAGTGTAAGAGTGAAAGCAGTAGAAGAGCCTCCTAACCTATTAAACCACAGTAATCACAATACTGATAAAAGTTATTTTTACCTTTAGATGTGCTTGCACAGACATCTACTGATTCTTGACCTTCTTGAGACTCAGCCTGTGAAGCAGAAGCAAAGCTAAACTTATTGCAAAAACTTCTGAATTGATTGAAATACCTTCATCTCCTATCTGTGCCTGCATCTTTCTAAAGCACTCTCTATTTCGTAGTAATGAACCTATGGAAGAGCGGTTACAAACATTCTTAATTTAAGACAGTTACATGTATCTTATCTCTCAGGAGTTTTCTTTTTTTAATTCTTTTTATTACAAGGATGAATTATTTTTTTTTTATGCATTTTATTTCTAGACTCAACATAGAAGATAAGAAAGTAACCTGTCATTATAAACGACACTACCAAGTTTTTTGCCTAACCATTCCATTTGTAACAGGTGTCCACACAAATTAAATGCTAGAAGTCTTTTTTGCTTCCCCTTTCTGTATAAACCCAACGGACTACACCACAGTAGCTGACAAAATTTAACAGGAAAGTTTTATTTTTAAATTTGTATTCTATTTTGTAGTCTTACTTTTTATCATGGCATGCAACAGAATATGGCAGCCCAAGGAAAAAAAAAAAAAAAGAGACCACAGAAGAAAAACCAGAACTTGGTGATTTAGCAGTGACACGCACAGTCAGCACATGAGGCTGTTTATGACAGAGTTCCCGGCCTCTTGTTCTTGCCCATCATCCCAATATTCCCATTTTTACTTCAAGTTAGCTAAGGACTCAGTGGTCAAGCACTGGATACTCTGAAGACGGTACAGGCTGTACACTTTAAAATAAAGTTACGCACATTTCTCTTTCTTAGCTGCATGAAGTAATCTAGAACCAGCAATAATCAGCATCCAGGTGTTTCTCCACCTTTCCAGCCTCACTTCCAGTACTACCCAAGACTGCCAGCAAAGAGTGGCCATATCTAGATTCTGCTGCTTGAAATAGTTTCAATTAACTTTTAAATAAATAAGAATTTGTAGACTAGTGAGAAGTTACTCTAGCATCAAAACACAGAAAATAGGGAGCGTTAAGCAGCAGGTGAAAATGAAAGCTGTAGAATGTTTTTTCCTGGTTTGGGGGGAGGTGGGTCGGTCCAACAGTTTTCAAAGCATTGCAGAACTGCTTATAAATAGTGCAGGTGCAAAGAAGAGAGCTACCAGCAATTCTACCCAGCTCTGAGGATCTGGAGGACTTTGATCTACCATCTTCCTCTTCTGGAAGAGGGCAAGAGACAAGGCTTGAGTTCTTAACTCACAGCAACAAAAATCGTAAGAACTACCACCCCTGTGCTATCTTCTACAAGTATATCCATACAGCTCTACAACCAAAACATGTATTTTTAGAAACATTTTGCTGTTATGATCATTATTGGAATCTGACTCTAGAACTTAGTGATGATGCTCAAGACTGCTACAAATTAAAAACAACTAGGAACTGTTGCTTCTTATAATTTAGAGACTAAAAACACCACTGCTGTCAGTTTTGCTTTGGGAAATGCCAATTTTCTCAACTGGGAAAGGGGTATTTGACTTACCTTCCAAATTTAAAGTTTGGATACTAATAGTTGAGAGTATCAACTCAGCCATTATTTCCTCTTTTTAATTAAAGCATTGACTTCTATGAGAGCATGGTCATGCCAATACTACAGACAGTCCTGAGGCACACAAATCCATGCTCACTGTATTTGCAGCTAAAAGTTATTCTGAAACACATCCTGTGTGGGCTCAGAACACAAATGAGATATAGGAACAGCTTCACAGTATTCAAAGACACAAATATATTCACAACTTCATAACCTTACGTAACTGAAATCTAGTTTATATTTCAAATACACACAAAGAAAGCAGCAGTTCTTCTATATGGACAATTTATAACTATGAATGCAAACTAAACACTTTCCATTGCATTGAACTGTGATGTGAATGTGCATTTCTATACACTTTCCCTTATTCTCTCCACTCTTAAAATGACTCTACTGTTCAACAGCCTTTCTAGACAGTTTAACCTCAGAGACAGTTGAAACACTCTCCCTCCTTCAAGCTGCTAGCAAACAGCTCAAATTATAGACCCTGAGAGCTGTGCCATAGACCCTCCACATTCACCAGGACACCCCACCACCCTGAAAAAAAAGATTTAAAAAGGGTGGTATTCTTAACCACAGTTTAGTCATCAGCGTTACATCAGTGGGATGAATAACATCCCACAACAAATAACAAGTGCATTTGTCTTATATTGATAAGTGCAGACTTGAGCCAATTCAATTATGAGGTGGACAAAAAGCATTTCTCATACTTTGTGGTTTTTTTAGTAACGAAGATATCAAAAAAAAAAAAAAGGTTAGCATTTCTGGTAAAAGCCGTGGGTTCTGTCAGACCAGCTGCAAGAGCTACAGAAAGTATAAGCTCTCTGCGTAACCCAGGACTGTTATTTGAAGACTTGAAATAGAAATATCAAGCAACAGAACAGTTGATCAAACTTGCTAATGTGCTGAAATCCTTAATTTCTTAAGTTCAGAAGTGTATACTTTTTTCAAAATTTAAAATACTTACTCAACATAAAGAACAGATAATTAAAGTCAGAAATATAGGACAAGACACATTATATGAGTGTAGCAAACTTGAAAGCTCTTAATCGTTTTTAATCATAGAACTGTTTAGGTTGGAAAAGACCTTTAAGACCATCAAGTCCAACTGTTAACCTAACACTGTTAAGTCCACCACTAAACCATGTCCCTCAGCACCATATCTACATGTCTGTTAAATACCTGCAGAGATGGTGACTCAACCACCTCTCTGGGCAGCTTGTTCAAATACTTGATAACACTTCCCATGATTAAATTTTTCCTAATATCCAATCTAAACCTCCCTTGGTGCAACCTGAGGCCATTTCCTCTCATCCTATTGCCTGTTACTTGGGAGACGAGACCAACCCCCACCTCACTACAGCCTCCTTTCAGGTAGTTGTAGGAAGTGATAAGGTTTCCCCTCAGCTTCCTTTTCTCCAGGCTGAACAACCTCAGTTCCCTCAGCCACTCCTCGTAATACTTGTGCTCCAGACCCTTCACCAGCTTCGCTGCCTTTCTTTGGGCATGCTCCAACATCCCAATGTCCTTCTTGTAGCGAGGGACCCAAAACTGAACACAGTAATATATGGATGACAGTCTGTGTACCTACACTTGGCTGTGTTTCTAGCTCAGTCTTCTCTTCACTTGCTTCGGGTACCACTGCAGACTGACAAAAACGATCCTCTGCTTGGCAACTGACATTTTCTTTTTGCGAGGCCGCTGCTGTTAAGATTTAGAAGAGGGAAACGGAAAATTACAGTGCCTTTATATAACAATTAACCATTCCAAATATGATCTCACAGATTTCAGGAAAAATAAAATCTTTCCACTTCCACAGGCAGCATACACAGAAGTCACTGCTGAACTTGTAGAGTGTTTGTTCTAACTTTTACAAAGTGTCAGAAAGTGAAAAAGCACCCATACCTGCATTTTTGCGCTTATTTTCCCTTTGCAATATATACATAATATTTGTTCTCTGGAACCAACGTCCTGGTCCCTGCACTTCCCACAGAAGTTTATGATCGCCAGGGTACTTCTCAAGATATTGCCGACAAGCTGAACAAACGTAAGAAAAAAACAATACATTATGTATGCTATATACTCGGCTATACCTCAGTTTTTAAAGTTTATCTGAAATCAAATAATTTGCAGTCTTCCATCATACACATAAACCACCACAGAAAGAACTGTTCAACAAAACAGCTGAAATAAACATAATATTGCTTTACCCTACTCATCTTTCTCAATAAATCCTTTCTTCAGGTTTAAACACTTTTGATTATTATTTTAAACTGCACACAAAGAGGAATGGGATTTTTTCCTTCTTCTCTAAGGACCCACTTGAGTTTTACAGCTTCACTGGTCACTGTCCCCACCAATCACACGACCCAACCCAGGATGGAAGGTTATAGTCAAGTGATTTTTTCCACCTCATGTTACTATACACACATACTCTTTGAGAATACAAACATGTTACCATTGCGTGGTTTGTCATCCACTCACTGTTCACTTCTGGAATATTTTCTTCTCTGCTGTCCCTCCCCCTCTTTTCTCCCAATACACATACTAAACATCCATGTGGAGAGGCATGCTTTGACAATATTCTGTAGTGGCTACCAAAAAAACTACCATTTTTCACCTGATTTACTATTGATGCACAATTTCAGTGGACAAGATCCCCTGACCAGGGACATGGTCATCAAATCCCACTCAATCTGCTAGTTGAAGCCTAACAAAGCAGGTCTAGTCAGGTCCAACAACAGACAGTGGGACTTGGAAAAGCAGAAAATTTCCAGTGGCTAAGAAGACCAGATGAAAAAGTTCATAGAAAGAAGCCTGGCAGACGGCCTAGCAGTTAAGACAAGCCTTGAGAAACAGCGCAAAGGAAATACGCTTCTTGCCTGAACAGAGTCCCAAGCAACATCGTTTCCAGAATGCCTGTCATTTCCTAGACAACATAACCCTCTTGGGTTGCTAATGGAAGACACGTGTTTTCCTTTTACATTAGAACTCTGCCTTCTCATAGTCAAGTTAAAAATCAGCCTAGCATGCCCATTTGACCAGAAGTTTTAAGAAAGCATGCATTAAATGACCTTGTGATGTTTAGGAATGATTAATACAAAGGTGCTGCAAAAAAAGCCCTACATCAGCTCATTCTAGAGGCTTGGGGGGGATACAGTGGTAAATTTCACAGGAGTAGGAAACCAACGGAGATCCAATAATCTAGTCTCACGTAGAGGATTAAAATTTTAATCAGGAACTACTTCACCATCTTAAACAAATCAAAATCTTTAACCTTCACTGAAGAGCAGAATATTTAATACAAAAACTGAGCATGCAGCCACAAACACGGAGCCTGAATGACAGCATGTATTTGGACATGTAAAGAAAGCACAAAGATGAACAGAAGAATCAATTAAAGAGCTTGCCTGTGTATGTGAAGGGTGACAGTGGGTATCGCAGGCCAAGAGCACTTTCAGTAAATGATGTCACAAAGTCTTCCAATATGATTAGCCCAGAGTCCTTCCCACGATGCTTCTTTCTTACAAACATTGTGTCTAGCACTGGCAGGTTATAACTCTGACCATGATGAGACCTACAAACACTTCCTGAACCAACAGGAGGGGAAAAAATATCCATCAGTACTTCAGCATTAACATACTGCAGCATGGATTTTAGCGTAATCAAATAAAGACTTTTATAATTTATAAAAATTATACGAAACTATGCAATTTTTACTCATAAAATCATAATAGAAATTGTGAAAATAATTTATAATGCTAATTACAAATAAATAATTTCTATCAGCCATTTATTGGTTCTTTGGGTAAGTTTTGTAATGTTGCCAAGATTTATCATTAGATTAATATGTTAGAAAAAGTCTATAGTACCAGGAACAAATAGCAGAGACAGAGAGGAAAGGCTCATTTTGAGATCTCACTATATTATTCCATAGGAAAACTATACTAAAAATTAATCTAAAAAGACTGAGGAGGGAAAAGGAGAAAACAAAATTCTTGCATTACATTTTTTATGTACACTACTCCTGAAGATAAATATGAAGATTATAATTCAGCTCTTGATAAAGATTGAAACAATAATTCTTTAAGTGAAACCACAAAAAAAATCCCAGGACACTTTACACTGGAATTCTCCCATGAACAACACATTATCTGTAACTAAACAAAGATGAAACAGACGGCCACAACACACAGGTACTTCAGTGTCAGAGGATTCAAAGGGTAGGTAGGGACTCAGTGGTGACAAAAGGATGCCATATAATGGCATTAAGATAGTCCATCAACTATCCAAAGCATTTTCACCCCCTCATTTTGTGAGTCAGGGTGAACTATGCCAAAAAATTGCCCTTTCCTCTAACACGGCTAAAGAGAAGTATACAGTTGTCTATACAACACAATTAGTCATCGCAACCTTGTACTTCTAAGACCAATAAATATATTTATCCTGATTTTTCAAGGAAGGAAAACTTGGGCACCCAGTCAAGCTCCACCCCTCTTTCCACACCATCTGTTTCCAGAGCTGTCTTTCTCCATGGAGACTGCTCATTTGGAGAATACAGCACACAATCAAAGTATTGATAATGCCTAGAAAGATTACCCTTCAGTGTTTGCTAACTCAAGTAAATAAGAGGGCATCATGAGTGCTACATAAAGAAGTGTCCCCATTCTAGACTAAAAATAGAATCACTACTCTTAACTTCCAGCTCTATAAGGCCGCAACAAAAAAACATTACCACGTGCATACTGCTTTGTGACAACCACACTACAGCAATTTTGACACTAAAAATAATACTGAGACTTACACAAATTAGGCAATGCATGATCTCTTTAAAAAAACCAGAACAAAACACAAGCATAAAAAGACAACAATCAGAACAAATTAGCTGGTTGCTTTCCTATCTTGATTGCCAGACCAGAATAGGTCAGTGACCCAGACAGTTTATTTTTTTTTTTTTTTAAACAGTTTGCAAAGGCATATGTGTATGTTAGATGGGGGAAGGCTCCAGTGAGTCTCCAGTACCTTCATTAATCCTGAATTAAGCCCCCCTCTAGAAAGGGAACAAAACTGCCAGACTTTCTCCTTGATCCAAATACTGATATTCTACGAAGTGCTAACAATGAGCTAAATAGTCTACCCAAACACTAAATTTTATTTGGCATTAAATGAAAAACACAGTAAATTCCAAAATAACTAAAGGGAAATTACAATGTTTTTGAAAAAACAGAACAACAGAAAGTTTGTAACACTAATAACAAACTTGCCAGCTCAATTATAATCTGAGGGAATGCATGTGAAGGAAAAGGAATCTCTTTTTGTTATCACCAGGTATAGCTGAATCTTATGCTGTGAACAAAGTTTCTATGCTATTATGCTATAAACTCATAGAATACCAGGTTGGAAGGGACCACAAAAGGATCATCTGGTCCAACCTTTCTCGGCAAAAGCAGTCTCAACAAGATGGCCCAGCACCCTGTCCAGCTGACTCTTAACAGCCTCCAGAGCCGGGGAATCCACCCCTTCCCTGGGGAAATTAGTCCAATGGGTGGTTTTTCTCATTGTGAAAAATGTTCCTCTTGCATCCAATTGGAATCTCCCCAGGAGTAACCTGTACCCATTAGCCCTTGTCTTTTCCACGTGACTCAAAATGGCTTCAAAATGTTGAAGTGATTATCCTGGTTTTGGTTGGGATAGAGTTAGTTTTCATCCTAGTAGCTGCTGTGTTTTGGATTTAGCATGAGAATAATGTTGGTAACACTATTTTAGCTGTCACTAAGTAATGTTCATATTAAGTCAAGGACTTCTTCAGCTTGCCATAGAAGCTGAGAGGGAGCATAGCCAGGAAAAGCCGCCAAAGGAATAGTCCATGCCACAGACATTACATTCTATATATAAATGGGGGTTGGCTAGGGCAGGAATCCACAATTGCTGCTCAAGGCAGCCTGGGCAACTGATCATCAGGTGGTGACAGCAATTGTATGGCAGCACTTATTTTGTGTATTCTCTTACCATTATTACTATTATTATTTCTTTTCCACTACTGATCTGTTGAACTGTATCTCAACCCACGAGGTTCACCCCCCCTCCCCACCCCCCTTTTTTCTCCCTCTTCTCCCTACCCTATGGGGTGCCAGGGGGAGACGGAGGAAAAGGAGTGACTGGATGGCTTTGTGGTCCCAGGTGCTACCTGGGGGTGATGCATGACAGTGATAAGGACACCTGATTCTCCAATCACTTCAGATAAACAGCAGCTCTCCATTCCAGAGCTAGGTCAAAAAAAACCCAAACCAAAAATATCAAAAAACCAAGCACAGCCCAATCCAACAGTAAACAACTGTTCTCCTGAAAAAAGACAAACATAAAAGCCCCATTTCTACCATTTTAAATATGTTTTGAGGAATATGAAGAAATCTAAGAACTTTCTTAGATTGCTGAAGTACATAAGCATTAAGCTAGAAATTCTAACAGCAATCTGACCAGTTATGATTTCAGGAAAACACCAACTCATTAGGCCTACAAAGCTTGTAAAGTCTACTAAGCACAATATTCTTCAAGTAAACTCCCTACCTCCCCCCCCCGCCCCCAAATCCCACAACACTCAAGTGTTTTACCTGTAGGTTTAACAGAATAGAACCCAATAGCCTCTCCCTTTTTCCACATGATCTTAGCATAGTCATTGCTACGATGACAGAGAAATGGGATCTCATTTGTGTCCATTTCTTGTGTCCGATAGATAATTCGATTCAGAACATAGAGAACAACCCTCTCTCCAACAGACTTCACCTAAGGAACACAGAAGAACATTTAAGAAAGGTCAGATTAGTTAATACTCACACATCAGGAACCTTATTTTTCAAAATCACCAGTTAACGCAGCTGCAGATGGGAGTCAAGAGAAGCTGTAAGTGCTAAAGCAGGATGAAGCTCTGGGGTTTGAGGGCAAGGAGACGCTCAGAAGCCATAGCAATAGGTTACGTATAAAGCACTACCATAGGCAGAGGATATTTCACAACTTCAGTGTCACTCCTAATCCAATGAGTGTAAGCCAGGAGAAGTGTGGGGAGTGGGGTGGTGGGTGGAATTTTTTCATTTTAAATCCGAACTATTTCTGGATTTAAGAAACATACACCATACACAATAGCAGTGCACCAGCTTCAGAAATCCCATGCTAGCATGTAACTCGAGTTCTGCAAAGGAGAAATGATGAGCCTCAGGGAGTAGCAGGACTTGGCACACTCAATCACTGCTGATAGAGTGGCAGACAACAGGACATGATGCAGTGGAAGAACTAGTTACAACAGTTTCTGTGGCATGAAACAAGAACTCAATACCCTCTTCTCTGTCCTGCAGCGTTCCTTTTACATGTAAGTCCACCACCATTCTACCTAATGTGAAGGAAGGAATGGAGGAACCACACTCTCTTCCCAATGCCCACAGCTGCAGCTACTCTACCTGTAAAAGATGCAGCTTTCCTGATTTAATTACCATCCTACCATCAAGAAGGACATGGAAAACAAGGCTATGTACTGAATTTTCTAGATGAAATTAAAAAATACAAAAATCAAAGATGAGTGCCCAGATTCCATGAGCAGATAAATATAAATTACGCTCCTGGAAGAATACAGATTTCCAGTTTTCGAAAAAAACAAACTCCATGTTACATAGGGGTCAGTAATGGTAACAAATGTCAATGATGAACAATAAAGCAGGTATCAGGCAAATTACTTTCCCAAACCTCATGTATTGCCACTGCAAGCCACCAGCTCCAACTCACCTCTATCAAACAGGCTTCCATCAGTATTTTTACCTTAATAGTCTCCTCATAAGACCAACAGGTACTGCTATGGTACAATGCACCACTCTACTAAGACGTTTCAACACAACCAAACATATGATGCTCTAAAGAGTACAGAAAAAACTCTTAACATCGTTAACATCTAAATAGCTCATATATGAAGCAGCTGTACAAGGGTCACTCTTGCTCTAGATACTGTCTTCACAACAAATTTCCCTTCCCCCTAGGACCTGTTCCTCTGTTCCCATTGACCTTGCTTTTGACATGAGACAGCCAGCTCATTTCTGAATGAAATGAAAAAATGTAACATCTCGTACACTAGCTATTTGCCATTACTTGCCATTATCTTGAAGGATAACAATAACTGCTGGGTGAATGTGGGTGAGCTTTACCTGATGAAGCCCCTGTCTAGCAGGGACAGATGTTCTCACAATGTCATCAATTGACCACCACTGGCCAGCAAGATACAGGGCCACAGCTTGAAAGAAACAAGGGGAAATAAAAAGTTAGTGATTCTTACCATTCCAAAAGAAACATAGTCATTAAAGCTACTAAACAAGTAACACTGTAGAAACCAAGTTAAGCATCTTCTAGTTGGCACAATATTAACGCAGCACTTACTACTCTAGCACAACAAATGTGGTGCTATACATCCTCCCATATGCAATGCTCCCTAGTCCAACACTTGTTTGAAAACTGAGAACAATAAAACCAAACCCAGACTTTGTGCAGTATGACATACAGGAACTATTTTTCAGACATAAGCACTACCCTTCACTGCGCTCTAGCACCTCCTTCCACTAAAAACTGGGCCTACCAAGTCTCATCCCTATGTGCATTTTAGTTCTGGGTTGCTAATGGGCATTGATATTGGAACTGTGCAAGTTTTAGAGAGTCAGATGAATGTAAAAAGGCTGATGGCTGTGTGATGAACAATCAGGAAGAGTTTGATCTATGGGCATTTGTGGCAAACTTGGCAATCCTATACATGGCATTACATGGAGAGAGAAGGAAACATGGCAGACTGGAAGGCAGAAAGGGAGGAAAACTGCCCCCAAAACCAGTGAGATGTCACCTTAGCCAGAGCTATGTTAGGACCTAAAGCTAAAGAAAAATTTACACTTGATGGTGATCAATCGCTGCTAATAAAGAGCATCAAAACTCATGGGCAAATTAATGGATTCTATGAATAGCTAATAAATTCCTTTTGGAGAGGTGAGGTGTACATAAAGAGATCATGAGATACATGTACTTGGATTCAGATAAGCACCGTGTTATTTTGCTACGTATCTTCTGAATTCAATGGGTCTAGTTCTACTCCGATTAGCGTGCGAAGTTCTATCACTTGTGTATATGAATCCACAACAAAAATAATAATATGGGAACAAGAATGCAGTGAACAACAAATGCAAAAGTGGCAAAGTTATGAGCTACACTAGCATGGAATGAGCAAGGGCCTGGTTACGTGTATTTGTCACAGAAGAAGAAACAGCAACAGAGATTAAAATCTTAAAATGAAACCTGTGAGCAAGTCCCCTGGTGCAAACAAAGCAAGAAGTTTGTGTGTCTGTTCTTCACCATAAAGAGGAACGAAGCCCACAGTTGACAACCTAATAGGAATCTGAAACAAGAGTGCACAATACTTCAATAGACTCTAGCTAAAATAACATTAGTAAAATATACAGAGAATGTTTAGCAGGGTAAGACAAATGTTGAAAACTGAGTGCTTAACAGTTAACTGTAAAGGACAAGCATCAGATCCCAGCCCTTTCTTTAGATGTTTCTTCCTGAAGACAGCTTATGTTACAAAGAGCTCTGACTCTCAATCTCTGGCAGATTAAGATGCAGTAATTTATACTGTTACAGCTCTCTGCTATCAGCAGTTTGCATTCATGCACACAACTCAAGTAAGGTGTGCGAAGAGCCAGCAGTATGTTCGCTTCAACTGCCCCAGCTATGCCAGCTGTCAAAGCCAACAGAAGAACCAGGTGGGCACAGAAACAAACTGGCACACTGACATTGCTGTTTGTTAACACAAGCCCTAATGTGCTAAGGTGGGAAGGCTGGATTGAAAAGAGTTTTCTTCCCTTAAATTGCATGCATTTCAGAAATTCCAAAATTGCCTGCTTGATTTCCCCTCAAGAACAACATGAGAAGGGTAAAATCAATCCAACTTTCAGGACTTGAGTACCTGTACGGAAATGTGTTTTGATAAATTCACATGTTTTCAATATTTAATTAATGCATAAAAAACTAGACAGACATTAATGGTGTGGTAAATACAGTTGCTTACCCAATTTAAGAAGATTATTACATACTGTGCCACAAACAAGGATGCTAATACAAACATTTAGGCATACAACACCTGCAGAAATGCAGGAAAGTACGTAAGACTCTGCTTCTGCCAAGGAATCTGCAGCATTGACCTTTTGTTCCCACAGAGAATCCTCTCAGCTCACTTACTATTCATTAAAGTTATACACCATTACTTTTATTGGTACTAGTTCTAATAGAAATGTTCAGCTAGACAGAACCAACATTGACCAACTTATCACGTAAGGGATAAGTGTTTAAAACATCGAGTGTCTTGGCCAGCTACAGCCATACTAGAACTCTCTACAAAAGCAGGGAGTATTTCAGATAGAAAGAAAATAATTACCTCTGAAATTAGTGAAACTTACTGATCAACAACTGAACCCAACCATGAAGAACACTGACGGACTGAGATACAAAAAGAGCCACTTAACTTCAGTAAATCGTGAACCCCTTAGTTAGCGACAGACATTTCTGACTGTGAATCAGTGCTTTTTAGGAAAGAGTTTGACTCACCAGTTGAAATTTTAAGGTTTTTCAAAAATTACTTAATGCATACAGATGCATTGCCTAGAAGCAGCAAATAGTCACCGATGCCCAGATTTAAACCCAATTACAGAATGAAAAACAAGTAGAGCTTAACACACAAACAAGAATTTGGAAAATACAAAAGCTTTGCTAAAATAATTATGTAACTCAATAGCTATGGACTGGATATTTTAAATCTACCAGTATATCAAGAAAAATAGGACTAAGATATTTGCTGGTTCTTACTTTCCTGTGGTCTGGCAGAGACAAGAATTCACGATGGTTTGGATTCCTACACCGAAGGTCAGTCAAGTATCTCTCTGCTGAGCTCTCCAAGTCCTCATGGCTGTAGCTGTTCAACCTGTCCACGGGGAAGGACATCCTTTTGGGAAATAAGACACATTACTACTGTAGGTATTTTGAGATACAGTGCACAGTTTATCACATATTTCTACTAAACATGTAACTAAGACTGTTGAACACACCACCCTCCTCTGCTGCTCTCTAGAGCCCTCTATATCCAAGGCAGAAAGGAGAGATAGTCCAAGCATTTAATTAGGATGGTGCCTATTAACACCCAGTTTGTAAAACAATACATGAACCCAATCTGTGTTTATAAGCAGAAAAGGATGGGTTTAGCCCACAGAACCTCCTAGACCCAAACTGACAGGTTTCCAACACAAAAGCCCCATTTCCAGCACATGTACAATAGACCACACGCTGCCTTGAGGTGGCAAACTCAGTTACCTGCCTTCCAGCTGACATTTCTGAGACCACAGATTTAGGTAGTAAGTGGCTCATCAAATAAAAAGCAAACACACTGAAAAATAACAACATGAAAGAGAAGTTCATTTATTCTGGAGACTTTGCATTTAAATTCATCTCTGAAGAAACCAAAGCATTCTTCAGAACTTCTCTCAACAACTGGACAGTTAGTGTGCCTACCAGCTGGTTGTTTCCAAAAGCATTTCAACTGTGAACAGGAGATGTTACATGCTCCTTAAAACGCAAGAGCTGACAACAGACTAAAGGGATGCTTTACGGAGGTGATAAGACAAAAACTAAACCACCAAAGACCAACCATAGTAGTAATAGCTCCTTGAAAGCTCTTAAGATTCAAATTTTCCTTGTCAAAGCAGTATCAAATTCAGATGAACAAGAGCTCCTGGAATTCACTGAGTGCTCTTCACAGCCTATAAAATTACAGGCAGAAACAGACTCCTCGGCTCTTCTCAAGCTACAGCCCAAACTCTTGCAAGCATGAGCTACCAGCATCACAAGAACCTGTTCTGGAGGAACACAGGGATCTCTTGATCTGTCTCACTCAGCTCCCAGGAACTCATCACTCAACTCTCAAAAACACAAAGCTTTTCAGAGAACATTTACAATTCCTAGTGTCCACTATGGAGTCTTTTTTATTTATTTATTTTAAATCCTAGTCTCCAATGACTTTTTCCCCCTTTATCTCCAGTCCCTTCCCTTTAATCCACTGGTGTTCCACTGATACAGGTAAATCAAATTCAAAATAAGTTTTTATTTTAACTTGCCCAGTAGCAATTAAAAAGTCTGCATTTTAAAAGCTTTTTAACAGCAATAGGATACTACTATTAAGTTGCTTGAATAGATGAGGCTGCTCGTACAAAAGATACGGTTTTTTCCTGTTAAAATTGAAAAACACACTTTGACATGACTTCATTGGTATTTACAACTGCTAGCTGGAATGCTTTTGCTGATGAAAACATTATTGCTTTCAGGAACACTATCATTTAGATATACACACACATTCCCCACAGCAATTTCCTTTCAAATTCAGCTCATTCCTTCTCCTTATGCTATTTGCATTTCCTCTTTCCTCCTCATCCGGTCTCCCACATTCCTCCTGCTATAGCTCACTGCCCCTTTCAGATGCTTAGCTGCATCTCTTAATTCTCCACCTGTTCCTTCCCACCCTCCAGGTGCTGCCCTTGCTAAGAGGGCAGAAGCAGGCAAGAGACACCCAACGCCAGCCACCTCCATTTGCTCCTCATGTTCTCAAGCCGAGGAACTTCAAGAGCCAAAAGGTGAGGCATGAGTGCCTCCGAATGCATCAGCAATGCACAGAAGCCAGAGGAGCTGCCACCAGGGAAGCAATTAATCCACTGCTGGTGTCCTCATCTCTAGCAGATATGGCTTACCCACCCATATTACAGTTCTGAAACACACCAGCAACAAGTAAACACCCCACCTTGATATGTTTCAAGAGGAACAGGAAGAGAGGTGAAGTATGAGATTACATGTCACTGCCTCTACAACAGGGTGAGGATTTTGTAACTGGCCTATTGCAGCTAGCCAGGTCTTTTCTGCTTTAAGGCAATACAGACACATGAAAAAACCCACAAAATTTAATTTTCTGTATACTGGCACAAAGGGGAAACACTCCCTCCACTATTAAAGAAATACCAAAGTACTTGGATAACTCTGAGAATAACAGACAAATTGAGCTGAGCTTTCGTTATTACATGACAAAGACACAGGCAAGCCACAAGCTGTAACTGAAAGCCTCTAGGTAATAATTCCTGACATTTTTAAAGAATAAAATAATGCAGGACCAAAGCAGAAAAAATGCAATAAGAAATACAGTAGATTACCTGAGTTCCAACCACTACACCACTATGAAAACAAAAGCAACAACCGTATCTTTGCTTATGAGCAAAAAAAAAAAAGACAAAAACCTCTTTTCTGATAATTAATAAATTCATTGAATTACCATCAAAATCATTCAAAGACCCTCTTCATGTTTAGCTGTTTGGGTTACTTAACACTTTCATATAGCATTCTTTGATTTTATCCACTCCCAACCCACTTATATTAGTTGCTTTTGACTTTCCATCTTATTAACAGAGAATGAGTTATGCAGAAGAAAACCAATACAGAGCAATCTTCAAGACTGAACCCAAGAAAACCTACTCAGCATCCTAAATCATCACCTATCATTTGTACTGTGCAGCAGATTAGACATGTAGGGTGATAAGCTCCCAAACACCTGTGTCACATGATTTGCCTCAGTGTTGATGAGATCAGAAATATTTCACATTAAGTTCACGAGAACCCCGAAGAAATCAGTAACTATACACAGGAAGTTACCAAATTACATTTAAAAGGTCATGAAAGGAGAACATGCCATGCCAATCTACAATAGAACATAAGTAAGTAGCTCAACAGCTCCAAATGCAAGCATCTTCATTGTGAAAGGCAAAATAAACTAAGGAAGACAAACCAAATGGCTTCCAACAGCAATAAAATAATACATTTCCCGCATAAAATCACAATTGGTTTGTCAGTGTGTTTAACAAACTAAAAATACAGATGGCTCCACATCTAACCAGAGAAAAAGGGAACAAGAAAATAGCTTTTCAGTTTTTCTTGACAAGACCATTGCTTGTTTGTCTCCGCAGAGGCAGCAGGAGCAGCACAGGTCTCTACGACACAGTCCCTCATGCCCCTTTTTGTGTTCTAAGCCTCCATGTGCTGCACAACTGTAAAACTGTCAGGTCAAATCCTTGTCACACATCGCGGGACCGTGCTCTGCGCACAGGGTACCACTCCAATTGGTTAGCAAACAGTCAGGCTGACCGAGCACATCCCATGTAGCCTTAAGCAACCAACCTCATCACTACCCTTTGTACAAAAGGCATATTTGAAGTCTGTGCTTGTGGGGGGGGGAATAAAATTTATTTTAAAATGAGGTAAGTTATGTTTTTTGTGATTCAAGTGAAAGAAAATAAAGCTTACACTCTTCATGAGCATATCATTTCACATAACAGTATTAAAGATTATATGTAATAAACTCACATAAGCAACGTTTGCTTTAATGTGGAATGGTATCACTTTCCCCGTTGTCAACATTATGCAAGCCACTACGCGAGGAACAGCACATCCTTTTTTAGGAACAGCTGCAGCACCAGAGGGTAACAGAGATCAATTCAAGGAACACCAACAAAAAACACATTTAACAGGATGAATGAACACATTCCTCTGCAACTGAGGCAGTTCCTTTTTCACAAAATCTTTATTACCGTAAGCATTAAGGTTAAAAAAAATTAAATGTAGAATAAGTGGGCAATGCTGAAAACTGATTTAATTATAAATTATAGCCACAACCCCTATTTCATTTTAGAAGTCCATGAAGGATAGATGCACTGTACATGCAGCTTTCAGCTCACACTTTGATTTCATCAGGAATCAAGAGATCTGTTCATCCCCTTGCAGTCCCTCAGAGTGCCACGAAATAGCAGAAACCTAGGAGGTCAAAACCTATATTGTTTCTTACAGCACGTCAGAGGGCTTAAGTACAGCTCAAAACTGGGTTTCAGTGCTTTTTTCTTTGGGGAACTGAAGTCTAAGTGCTTAGGATGCCCGTCAAGGATTTACAGAAATCAGGATGAACCTCCAGCTCTAGCACAGACGTCATGCAAGCACAGACATGTTACTTGATCTGCCTCAACTCCTGATCTACAAAATGCAAATAATCACTACCTCGGAGAGACCAGTACGATAGGTATTTTACCAAAATTGTGAGATACTTGAATACAAATTGTATCAAAATTTGACAAGGACGGGAAGCAGACAATTACTTACACAGCACAGCTTACCTGGAAAGCTCATTTTCCTTTAACTTTTTTTTTTTTTAAATAAAATCTCACACAATCCACTAAGGACTTTTAACATAAAATAGCTGGGACAGATAAACATGCCTGGTGTAACAAATACATGCAAAACTAAATCAACAGCTACACAGTAGGTGAACAATCTTCAAATTTAAATTTGTGCTTAACAATCAATAATTATAATTTAATGGCGGGGGGGTGTCATTAAAATTTGAAGTTTAGAGGACAGACACTGGGTTACTCAAGCTATAACCTGCAGAAATTTTCTGCTGAACCAGGACAACTAATCCAGCCCCAGCCTGCAGGACACACATGAGGTCCAGTCCTGTGATGAACTACCGGCCTACTCGGAAAAAAAAGTAGAGCACAGTAATGCCTGACTTAAGCTTTAATCTATTTAAACAAGTGCTGAAGTACTGGATCACAGAACTCCTCAAGGAACGACATGCATTTCTTATGAATCATCAGGTACCTTGAACCAAGTTCTATCTTAAAAATATAATCCTACCATGATCTCCCAGACTAGTGATAAGCTACAATGGGGGGAGCGTCATGAGAAGAGACATAAATAACAAACTAAACATACATCTCCATATATTTAGTAGCTGCTGATGTTCCAGAGAAAACCAAGCCAGGACTGCAGAATTCCCAAGCCATGCTCTGGAACCAGCCATATAAACACCATTTCCTGCAGCATGGCTTTTGTTCATGTTTTTAGAGGATACAGACATATCAATCTTAAATGAAAGTTCCTGCCAACTCAGACAAATTTGCTCTGGTTTAGGGTTTTATTTCTTCCTCAAAGGAAGAAGTTGTTTGGGTTTGGTTGTGGGGTTTTTTGTGGTTTTGTTTGTTTGTGTTTTTTTAAAAAGGAACGTTAACACCTCAAATACCATCTACTCATACCCTATAAAACCCCAAATAGAAAGGTCTTAGGGAAACACAGAACAGTGGTCTAGAAATTGTTGTCAACATCCACCAAGAGCTCTGGATTAATATGCCAACCACATTATCTGTAATCTGTTTGAAGCAGCTTATGCAGCTCTGGTTTTCCACCAGAGACACAAATCAAAGCTGTTGATTTGAATGCAAGTAAACAAATAAAAATAATCAATCCTTTCAGTTCATTAATTAGTTGCCACAACTTAACTTTAATTTTCTTGCATAATACAGAATTATGAAATCTACATAAAGGATCCAACTCTCCAGTCCTGTTACAAAACACAACTGCAGTAGAGATCAGCAAGAATAATGGTCAACAGATCTATGTGACTGCATTCAAACAATCTCTTGTCAAATGAAACACCAACAAGGAAGGAAAGAGTAATCCACATTAAAAAAGTATTTATTTTAAATTAAAAATAAAATTAAATTTTGAAAAACAAGTATTAATTTCACTAAAACAAAATACCATCTTAAATAAAGTATCTAAAAGTTCATTCTACAATCAATTGTATACAGGATGTAACATGTAATAAAAAATTAACATTTGGTAGTTCTAAGACTAAAATGCAACAAAAATGTAGTAACCTACAACTAGATACTCTTAAAGTGTAAGCAACAACATTAAAGAGTACTTCAACTGGTGGTTAGATTTGCAGAGAATATGAACTCTGCTAACAACTACATAATTATATGGCTTTAATGAAAAAAAAAAAAAAAGGACAGAAAACTTACCAGTTATCAAAACCGAGGTGACAGTGTAGTATTAGGGGGAATATATTATGCAACTTCACTCTCAAACCCACCTTAGGTAGGTAAGGTTCTTAAGCACATGCCTGATTAAGCACCTGTGTAACACCTCCATCATTTTGCTCAAGTGATTAAAATTAGGTATTTGATTAGGTAGCCTATTTAATCAAAGACTAAGTTATTCAGTCTACAAACTACTAACCCATTATTTACATTTTTCTACACATTCTCACATTTTCATGAGATTATCATAGAACCACCAAATCCTAGGGGTTGGAAAGGGCCTTTGGAGATCACCTAGTCCACCTCCCCTGCCAGAGCAGGTCCACCTACAGCAGGTGGCACAGGATGGCATCCAGGTGGGTTTTGAATGTCTCCAGAGTCGGAGACTCCACCACTTCTCTGGGCAGCCTGTTCCAGTGCTCTGCCGCTCTCAAAGGAACAAGGTTCCTCCTCATGTTCAGACAGAACTTCCAATGTTGCAGTTGGTGCCCTTTACCTCTTGTCCTATCATTGGGCACCATTGAAAAAAGACTGGCCACATCCTTCCAGCACCCTCCCTTTAGGTATTTACAAGCATTGGCGAGTTCCCCCCTCAGTCTTCTCAGCTCCCTCCAATTTTGCTCCTGCACTTTATAACTTTATACCCCACAACATCTGCTCTTAAAGATCCTAAAGGCCTTCCTATAGGTCAGCACTTGTAGCCCACACTCAGCCTCTCTCCTCAGGTGGCTGACCAGCCTCCTGGGACACTCGCAGCCATGCTGCTTTTGCCCCTGCTCATCTTCCAAAACTCTGCATCCCTAGGTTCACCTCCTGCTTCTCCACACACCTCTTCAGCAAGGTGATAAGATAATGCCTCCTCTCTGATTTTCCCCACCTTTATCTGCCACATGCTATCAGAAGACCATCTCCTACTTCCAGCTGGCATCCATGTTTCTTGGCAACTTGCTCAGTTCTGAAACCTTCATACCTTCCTCTAACATTATCCCTCTGGTTTGCAAGGGCCACCTCATAAACACATCTAGTGATTTCAGAGGTAAGAACAATAAAGAAAGCTCTTCTCTTGACCATACTCAGAAAACACCCACTGAATCTGGTCAGACAGCTGGGGGATTAACCTAACACGGCAGTGAGACTGGTGTTGCAGTAACCCTATGTACGCATTTGCATCTATTTTTAAAACACTTGGTTGTGCTGTCCACTCCCTTATCCGCACAAGCGGGGCAGGCTTCAAAGCTGCAGATTAGGTCAGCCAATTGCAGACACATGTTAGCACAGCCTAACGAGTTGCTGCTCGTCAGCCAAACAACAGCAGCTCTCTCTCTCTGGCTGCTTCGAGAATATTCCACGTGCAAATTCAAATGTGATGGTGACCATGGTTACTAACAGTGAGCAGCAGGTCATTAAGCCTTGCAATCACACCCTCCATGCCCAAGGAATTACTAAAGCAGTTGCCTGGGCTACAGCCATGCCAGGTGAAGTCTGCAGATGTCATGGCTTTCAGCAGAGGAGCTGGAGAAAATTCAAGAGTTAAGTAGCATTCAAAATCTTCTTACCTTTTTAGAGTTATCTGCAGGTGTTTTTGTTTTTAAAGTCATTTGCAGCAGGAGACCAATAACTAAGAAAGCAGCAATTGCCTTGGTTTTGTGGGTGATTAAAATGAAAATGCAGAAAGGTAGGTAGAAATTAACATGGGATCTTCCCAGGAGTAGGAGTAAATCACAGAAGTGAAGCAGGGAAAGCAAAGAAACAAGACTGCACGAACAGGTCCCTGTCAGTCAGCCCTAAAACTTTTTTGCAGCCCAGCAAGCACACAAAATTGAGACATTTCAGAGTCTGACAATATGGCCCTACAGCCCATTTACAATAGCTTAAGGATCAGAATCCAGAATTCAGCACTACGGTAAGAACAGCATATTTGAAGCAGTAAGAATTTAAACCTTACTGTAAATTAAGAATTGCATTTCTTCCAGAAAGGGAACAGGCAGCTATTTACAACTGTTATTACAATTATCTTCAGATGACGACAGATGATTAAAAACATGGTGTTTGATAAAAGCAAATTCTGAATTTTGCCTGCTATCTGCACTCCATGTTCTACAGTAGCAAATTCTTTCAGCTGCATACAGCTGAAGGCTTGACAATGTACAACAAAATGATGAACTTCACAGGCAATGCAGTTTGTGGACTTACCAAAACAGGGTGGGATCAAAGAACATCAGAAGAGCTAGGGACAAAATTAACTAGAAAAAAAACTTTACCTTTCTCAAGAGAAAGGCAGGGTGAAAGTCAGATGACAAGAGTACTACAGACATCAAGAACAATGCTCAAAGGAAGCAATCAGGGCGTTCAGACACCACACTTTAGCCACAGACACGATGAGGAAGTCATTACTGAGTGTCAGTCTGAGCCCAGTCAAGAGGCATTTCAAGCTACCATCTGAGGTGACAGGCACCAGTCTTACAAATACAGTGGCAGGCCTAAGCATTTCCATATGTCCATGCAAAACAGGAGCAATACTTGCTCACCTTTACAAACACCATGCAGACAGACTGCCCCAATCCAGTTCACAGCTGACCTCAGCAGTGAATATATGTTTGTCTTCCTCATCCCATCTTCAGAAGGATGGAAAAAAGGCATATGTGAACTAAAACTAGAAGGAAACTCCATCCTCTGAAAAATAAGCATTCAGGAAAACACAAATTCAAACCTAGCATCAATAGGACTAAGAAGCTAGGAAAGAGTCTGGCATCTTGTAGGCTGTTCCAGCTAGAAGGAAAAAAAATAAGTAGCAAGGTCTGGTATTTCTTGTTTATGTAGAAGTCCTGTTCCCAAAACAAAGGAAGAATAAAACATCAAAAGATTATTTCATTGCTCAGAGCCCTCAAGAATCTGTTCAGACATCAACTGAGTTACATCCCTCTTCTCTACACAAATGAGCAGCAGCTCAGGGCACACCATCTTCCCCAGAATTAATTGTTTCTCTGCACTGTCCATACCTACTGCCATCAGAACCACTTTTTAGGAAACTCCTTATCAAACAGAGGACATTCCTGAGCAGCTCTGAGTTTACCTTTGCCTTCAGCCGTCTCGTACTTGCAGGAGGTTTATTTTTGCTTCCCAGAATTGCCCAGATACAGCCACTGCTGTTCTAGTTCAACCTATCACAGCATTATAAGAAACATTTGTTAACATGCATTCACTAGCTATGAGCAAGCATGTTACCACAGGACTGAAGTTCTATGTCTGAGAAAGCAAGAATGCCTGTAATAGCAGAAAGGAATTCACAACCTCCTCCCTGGTGTCATCCTGTCCTTATCTCCATCATCAGCCATCCTGACATCCTTCCAGAAACTTACACGCTTCTGTGAATATACCGCACTTCCCCTGGTTCTCACTGTAATACATGTTCATAAGATTCAAATTCCTAAGCTACACCTCCTAGTACCTAGGCTATGCTGTTATTGATGTACTTGAATTTTTCAAAAAAATGCCTTAAAAGCCTTCAATAAGTGATCTTCTCTAGAAATACAGACAGTAGTTGCTTGTTAGGGGTGGGTTTAGAACAAAGGTAAGTGTTCTCCCATAAGCTGGGTTCAGTGTAGGGTACAAAAGAATAGTAAAAAATAACATACCTCATAAGTAAGTTAATCATACTTCTGAACACATCACCACACCGTATAAAAAAAACTGGAACAGCATTAGCACTGCTAACTCATGATGTTGACCCTAAAGTAGTGTTTGTCTTTAAGCCTTAGTTGCAGGAATAAGGTTGTTACCTCCTGCTTCTTCAGAAAACTCCTTTCCACAGCTTCAGAGTAAAGGTTGACAACATAAACTCTGAATGCTGCAGTATCAAAAGAAACAAAATACTCCAAATAAAATCCTTTTAAGTTGTCTGCACTGCACTGTAATAAAATTTCCATTGTTATTGTTAACATCCCCAACTATTTTATCATTATCAACTCACAAATCATTCAAATTCCCCAAAGTCATGACTATCGCCAGCTCATTCTACAACAGCTGTGAGAAATGCTGTTCAAGCTTGAAAGCCCTTCTATTTGCAGGATTTGCTCCCTGCAAAAGAGCGAGATAAAAGCTTGGTCTTCCAGCAACATATTTGCTAACCTAAACACATTCCACATTTTTACACCTGGTGTACCAGAAGTATAAAGTCAGCTAGGGTTAATGCAGCATTCCATAGCATTCAAAGTTCCTTCATACCCAGTGCTGCTTGGGAAAGGCCGGTGCAGCAGGAGGCCCACAACCACTGCTATGCTCAAACTTCTCAACAGGGTGTATTCTTCTAGCGCTGCCTCAGGGGCTACTGATTTGCCAGAGAACACACCTTTACCAATTATTCTTCTTCAGCGATCCGGAGAATTAAGGGAACGTATTTAACCACCCTTACATGTTTTGATGAAGCCTAGAAAAAAGGGTAATGATGAATTGAAGTCACCCTGGCCTACAATTTCTAACCATAAGCAGGAGGGAGACACCAGCACTGTGAATATGCAGGTCCCGTGTTCTACAGTAATGAAATCCTAAGACGCTATTTTACTACAAAACAAAGTATAGGACCAAGGGAGGAAAAGCTCAGATTTTGAAAGCAAATCAAAAATCTAAAATGTTATTTTGAATAGCTGTACAACACACACAGTTCCGTACACAATCAGACAAATGCATCTTCCTAGATTTTCAATTCAAGGAATCAACTTAGTACATATAGATGTATCATTTAAAACACTAGCAGGTTTTCCAGTTGACTTTGAAAACAAAGAGAGAGGCATGTTAGTCCTAACAATTCTCATTAATTTTAGTGAGACTTCAGGGAAGATTTGACAGCTCGTCACTCTTTTAGGACAGGACTCTTTTACGTATTTCAGGGAGATATTTAAAACCTTCCTTGAAATCTCAGGCTCACTGAAGAACAACTAAATATATAACGATTAAACAAATACATGCGGCCACATCCCATTGTTAAAAAAAAAAAAAAGGAAAAAGTAAGCAACAGCAGACAAAACTGCAAGAATGCCAGAGAAGGGCTATCAAGACAGTGTATATGTAACTTCAGTCATATTGAAAACAATGCAGCAGAGGAAACACACTAAAGCAGGCATTTCCACTCAGGATTGTTCAATCCATACTGTAACAGCTCGCAAAGTTTTAGAGGAAGGCTGAATTTTGCTTGTTGATTTTTTTTTTTAAAAAAAACAAAACAAACCCCATTTCTATTGTATGAAAGAGGGGGTTTGTTTTTAAACAGTTTACTCAAGAGACATTTATTGATGAAAGCAGTTCCAAAGAAAAGTGCGCATGTATACCATAGCTGCCCCAAACTTTACATTTCACAGATCAAAGGAAGGCTATGGCTTTCTGGAATGTATAGCTGATACAATTTGATTACCAGGATACACTCTCCTGAGTCTGGGGGAGGGTGTTTATCTGTCAGGAAACAAGAAGCTACTAACTTGAATAGAGAAGTATTTAAGGAATAGCAATGGGGAACTAAGCGGACACATTACTTCAGCTCTAGTATTACTATTTGTATTTGAAGTTTAGAAACATAATTTGCAATACCTTTAAATAATTACTAGTACTTGATATTCATTGATTGGTACGAGACAGATTGATACCAACCCTTATTATAGCTAAGAATGTAAGCAAGTAAAGGGCTCTTCTACTCTGATGAGTTATGCTAATATCACCAAATTCCACGTTCTTCTTTTCCGTTTTTCACATTTAAAAATGAAAAAACCCCATTAATAAGTGTCAGCCTTTCCACTGAAGTGAACTTCCTCCATCTTTTACTGGCAAAGATTCTGCACTGTAATAGTTATGCAATTACAACTATTTAAATCAACCTGCACAGATAGGATGTTTGGATAAGGAGAGTTTTAAGTTCATTCTGACTTGTGTTACCTTTACAATACTAATAGGCGCTAAAAAAACCAAACCAAACAAAAAAACACACAAGACCTGTTTTTAATTATTAAAGTGAAGAGACATTATCTACCTTAATCTGCATGCAGAAGAAATTAAGAGTACTTTCCAAGTCATCTCTCAGAGTAAAGGAAGTAGTTACAAAACACTCCAAAAAGACTTGGTACTGTGTGTCTTGATCATGCATTGCTGTACAGAGTATATTGGAAAAGTACAGCAGAATCCCATTTTAATTACTTATCTTCCACAACTGTAAAGAAAGCCACTGTAAAACAAGCTCTTCCATACAGAGCAGTAAGATCAGACTGGGGGAATGGGAACAGGGAAGCAATTTAAACACCTGCTTCACCAGAGTCCTCAAAAGCTTTCATTCATAAAACGGTGTTGAAATTGAGGTGATCATTGATGTTAACAACACCAGAGTTTAAACATTTATAGTATAAACCATTCTCTGCTCTAAAATTTTCCCCTCTATGAAACAGGTGCTAAGATGTTTTCTTACTAGCCACCATTAAGACAAGCACCAAGAAGTTCTTCAGTACCTAAATCAAGCAAAGGTCAATTAAATAAGAAAGGTGTCGGTGTGGTTAAGGAAACTGAGGGAAGATACACTGAGTTTCCATAGAAGAGTTCAAAGGAAAAGTAAGACCAGGATCACTCTGATCTGTAGCGTTCTTCTACAGGTCCTCCAGTGAGACAGCACTGATTTTATTATACCGATAACTCTACCAAAATACTTATTCCCCTTAAAAACTGGTGGGTTGTATACCAGAGTATGACCACTAGTGCAGCCCAACACACAAAATGAGTATCTGCACTTAAGCAGAAAGAAAAACAAGCTACCTCCTCTCTCCTGCACGTACATACGCAAAAACCCAAGTATCAGCTGAAGCATTGCCACCCCACAGGCTACTTTTCCAAATTTTTCATTATTAATACTGAAAACTCCACAGTCCAAAAGAGCTTAAAGATCACTCTTTAGCCATTTCCTCTAAATAGGACATTAATACATATATAAAATCAGTGAGTTAGTGTATTTTGTTTTCCATTAATGCTAGTAAAACCTTTTGCTCTAACTGCCGGCGTAACCCACTTTCTCATAAGCAGGATAGCAGCGCTACGTCAATGGATATCTTAGACAAGATGCTTCCCCTTGTTTAAAGAGGGAAGAATCAACCCCGCCTCAAAAAAGAAAATTAAAAAACACTTCACACATGACATATAGGAAAACAGAAGAGCGTGTGTGTGACTGTGTCTGTCCACATGTATTTGTACATATATGCACACACACAAACATCTTTTGTGGAAGGGATCCACTGTAGCACTGCAATTATTGTTTTCATATATATGTGTACACGTATCATAGACCTTACATACGCGTGTGGCTGTCACACCTAAATCGCAAAGTGACCACCGATGCCCCCACACAAGGCGGAGTGGCCTGGGCCAAAACTCACACCAAACTTGGGCACCGCGCAAGCGCCCGCCCGCACCCCGCCGAAGCCAGGCCAGGCCAGCCGAGGGGCGGCGGGACCGCCCGAGGGGAGGCCGGGCCGACCTCCGTCGCGGCAGCGCCCGGCCGGCCCCACCGCCTGACACAGCCGCCCCCGGCGGGCTCGCT
>VZSF01005777.1:572922-638663 GCA_013398295.1 Chionis minor
GGCGGCCTCCCCGCCCCTCGCCGCTGACGCACTCCCGCTGCTATGCCTGCAGCCGCCGCTCGCCCCGCGCCGCCCGCCATGGCGGCCGCCGGCGCCCACGCCCCATCGCGCACCCACCCGCCCTCCCGGGCAGGACCGTGGTACCCGCGCCGGCCCTCAGCGCTGGCGGCGGCCCTGGTGCCCGCTCCGCGGTCAGCCTCGGGGTCTTGCGGCGGGGGGGGCGGTACCTGCCCTGTGGCCCTGGCACGCAGGGCGAGGAGGTGGATGGTACCCACAGGGAGGGAGGAAGGAGCGAGGCCACGCGTCACCTACCAGCGCTGGGCACCTCAGCGTGAGGGTAGGCGTGAAACAGCCCCTCGGCCACCTCCCCGTCTCCAGTGGACACCCACAGCGTGGGCCTCGAGGCCTCACCGCCGCGTCTGCTCACCGTGCCGGGGGCTGACTGAACGGAATTACTGGCAGGAGCGTGTTTCCCAAAGGAAATCGGCCACCCCTGCTCCCCAGCGCGGGCCATGGCCACTGGAGCATCTGCCCCCAAGAAGACCTGCGTGCCAGGAAGCTGAATAATGGCGGAATCAAACAAGGTTCTGGCCGGAGGGCAGCACTCGCCCTCAACTCGGGCCACGCAACGTAGCCTTGCTTTATAGCCTGTGATTCTTTGCTGCAGGCTGGGGGAGCGCTCCAGCTGGGTGCGCAGCTGTGGTGGTGTTGGTGGGACAGAGGAGGCTGGGCACAAAATGGGGTGGCTGCCCGACGTGACCATTTCATGGACTTCTCAGTGCTGTCTGCCAAAGACAGGTGTGTCACTCTAGGGGCCAGAGGAGCAGGGCATTAATAATGATTATGTCCGTGTCCAAAATACGGAACTGCTGAAACCATCAGTTTACAAGAAGGTCTTTGAGGAGACAGCATGAACAGAATTTTTAAAATACAGTGATTACCCGAAAAATTCATTTACAACCAAGCTTTGACAAAGGTCTCTTGGCTACGGAAAAGGGGATTGATACGGGAATATCCTTTAGGTCATACTAAAATACATTTACTGTATCAAGAAGCTGTGTGAGCTCAAAGAAAATTCATACAGCTCAGTGTAGTAGCACCAAGGTTTATGCTACCTTAATTTTTTTCTCGTTATTGGAATAATACTGATCATATTTTGCACTTGCTTTTCAAAGAAAGACAGAAAATTTTATTTACGTAGTGTTATACAGTGAAAATGGTTCTGCAATATGTAGTACTGGCAAACAAGACGTATTAATGGAGTAAGGTTAGAATTTAACCCTGTCAGGAAATTCTTAAAATTAGTAACTCACTCCTGTATTTTTGCTCTCATAACAAATAAGGAAAGAACCTAGAGACTGATTGTGGGTTCTGTCTTAATTTTTACTGACAGTTTCATGGAAGGACCAAGAACCTTTGAGCCTTTTTTGGCAAAAAAATTTTCATCCCTTTTTTGTCACGGTTATTTACTAGGTATTGTAAAGGAGATAAGGAGACTTTAACATACACAATGTAATTTAATAAAAATACTTCCCTTCTTAGTTGCTTAGGATATGGGTGTGCTGTTAAGATCCTGGTCATGAAGTCTTCTAGGAAAAGAAATATATAAAGACAGATACTGTCTTAAGGCAGAAAAAGAAATTCAGACAGAAATCCTCCAATAAGTTTTTGCCTTCACAGGTCACTTCCAATATTGTTTAGAAATAGATTTACATTTCATTTTCTTTTTTTATTGTTACTACTTCTTTCACGCTGTCTTTTATGTCTGGAAGAAACTCCGTGCAAAACCTGGAGGAAACTGCGCAAAACCTGCAAATAAATACTCACTTTCTGATTTCTCTTTAACATAGATGGTGAGGCTTACAGAAATTTTGACAAAAGGTGCTTGTTCATGGCTAGTGCTTTTTCTGGTAATCATATTAATCTCATTGTGAGTTTGTGCATCCATTCCTTCTCTCCTATACCATGCTTATATGGCAAATTCTTAAAAGTATGTTCAACCTTACTAATATGACTACTCACACCAATAACATTGAATATACCCAGTGAGGGATCTTACAGATTATGTTACACAGAGCTGGGGTGATCCCCTGAATACACGTGCAATAGGTCGTATGCACACACGCAATCCCACCTGCCACAGAGTGCCTTTAGCTCTCCTCTGGTGTTTTGGGTTGCCATGAAAATTTCTACAGTAAAGATCATACCCCATCATAGCTGTGGTAGTGTACAGGCAAAGGAGATGGTCCCACACCAAAATACTTGTGTAAAACCTTTGTATTGATGAGAGAATGTAGAAGTGGAAGGTCTACCATCCTGCCCTGTATTTTCATATCTCCTGTCTCTGGTGTCTTAGAGCAATTGATACTTTCTAAGAAATGCCACACTGGAAGGAAACCCTCAACAAATTGTCCGGCCTATCTTGCAGTGAGGCAAAACCGAGGCACTACCACCATTGTTCTTTAGCTCGGTTTTGGCCATCAGTGGGTCATTCTTGGAGTCAGCTAGAACTGCCTCTGTCGGTCATGGAGGAAGTTTCCGCCATCTTCTCACAGAAGCCACCCTTGCAGCTCCCTTGCTACCCAAACCCTACCATGCAGACCCAATACATCCACAATTGCATAACAAAGGTTGTTTCACTCTTCTTATATTCCTGTAGTAAAAGTAGAAACTTCTCCCTTTCTGGCCAGCTTATTCCACATGCAGAAGGATTTTTCTGTGTTATCGGAAGTTTCATTATCAAATAGCGTGTAACAGAAATAGCAGTTTCTAAGCTAACCCCTCCTTTTCAATTTCCAGTTTCATAGCCTGAAATCTCCATTTTCCCTCCAAGTACTGTATGAGTTTTGTTTTCCCACTCTAAAGTTATTTTGCCTGGTGTCTACTCTCTTAAAGACTCCATGTTCTGTGTTCTGGTAAGAAAACATTTTTGTGTGGTCATAGTAAGTTTTACCGGGAGGTGAAGATACTTGGAGCATTTTGGAATTGCTTTGTGATCTTCCCTCATCTGCATCTCCTATTTCTTGGCAAAATCTTCTTACTCCCCAAGTGCAGAACTGGCATTTATAAATAAACCAAAGGTGCTGTCAATGAGCCAAATAGAAAGCTTTCTCCTGTAAAAAAACGGGAAAGTGTGAATAAAATCTCACATATATATGCTATGACTCCTCAAAACAATGTAAGGGGGTATTATGCAGTGGATGTCTTTGAGCAATTGATACATTCCAAGAAATGTCAGATTGGAAGGAACCTCAGTAAATTGTCTGGCCTATCTTGCAGTGAGGAAAGACCAAGACTGGGAGATGTTTGTCTAAGCTGAGCTTTCTTAAATCTCCAGTGAGGGAGATGCCCACAGCCTGTCTGGGTGGACCTCTAGATTAAAAGTGTTTCCAAAAGAGAAGGAGTAAAAGGTAAGGTAGCAAGTTCCCATGGTGTCGTGGTCGTGAATATCATATGCTAAATGACGAGCACTGGATATGCAATTATCCAATGGATAATTCCTCCTTACATTGTTTGCAGGAGTCGTATCAAATACATGGAGATCTTCTGATCTCACGCAAGTGGAACTGCATTTTAAACCACTAACACAGACCTCCTCTTGCACCATGTTGATAATTGCAGTCAGATGTGTCATCTCCACACAGGCAGTCATATTAATGTGCATACAGTGTGCAGGTATTGTACTGTGTCAGCCCTGCTATTCATAGCAAAAGGGCATTCGTAACACAGAGACCTGTAAGTGTGTTTGAAGAAGATGCCACGTGGAACTGTAGATGTATAAAGTTCTCTAGGAGGGCTCTACCATCACAGAGAAACTCAAGAGAGTTCACAAAGGCTGAAAAACAGCTTTACCATTCTAAGACTGCCCAAATTTGCTTGCTTAAACATGTATATTCTTTATTGTTTCACTCCCCACATCTTCCTGTTAGGACTGCCTGCAATCAGTAGTCTGTCCTCTGCAGGATGTCTGTCCCCTACCCCCCCATCTCCCTGTACAATGCCCTTATTATTTAGTTAATTTGAAACCTGGCTTCATGGCCTCTGTCCTCTTGCTGGCCCCGTGACTTACCGCTCCTGCTGGCCCCAAGGCTTGTGGCCCCTCACAGCTTTCCTAGTGTGAAATGAAATGCCGCAGCAGTCCCATCTGCTCTGTGCAGCAAAAAAGTTAGCCAGGCGTTCACTAGTCGCAGTCTTCGGGAGTTAGAGAGGCCCTGTGTAGGGCGCGCATGGGAAGAAAGAGAGAAAAGATACAGGTGGAAAAATCTGCAGTTAAAGTGCACTGAAAATCTTAAATCAAATTTAGAAGACATTACTTAAACAGTGACGAGCACAAAGAGCTAAGGTAAGCAAGCTCAGTTTACCTTATCTCAATGTGTAGTGACAAGAACAAGTTCGTGTGAAGCAATTCTTGGTGGGGATTTAACTAATCCATAGTAACTACCCAAGAGAATACCTTTACCCAATAATGAATATAACGTAGTTACAAAGGGGTTACCCACTTCATTTTTTTAAAACAGAAGGATTTTCTACTGCACTTTTACCCTAACTTCTGGCAGAAATACACACACACTTCCCTTGTACTTTAGAGATATTTTCAGTAGATACCAAAGCAGCTCTCCATGGCTTCCTTCAAATCCTTTCTTAATACATTTTTGTCTGTGATAGCTGCAAAAACTTGATAGCAGATGGGTAGATGCAGACCACTGATGGGCTTGAACCACTCCTTGTCAGGCTGGTCACCATTGTGTCCATGTTACCTCATACTTCTGTCAGCTCATAAACCCTCCTGTTTCCTTTCTTATCAGGAGACCATCAGTTTTCTGAACAGGAACCATCTTCCCATCATAGATAAGACCATTCGCCATCTATGTCAGGATTAACATTTTATGGAAGAGGAGAAAATAGAAGGACAGCCTTTGTCCTAAAATACCACACACAAATTACCACAGACAAACGGTAATCCTGAAGCTAGGATTTCATCCCAAAGCTTCAGTGTATCGGAAAGAACCATAGGTTGTTGTGACAGCAATATTGCTTATACTAAGTTTTTACAGGTAAAAATGTCTCACAGCCTTATCTTTTCCATTGTCTAGTACAGTGATTTTTAACATGGATATGTATCCCTGTGGGTTTATAACAACTCTTGAAGGATTTCTGGAGGATAACTAAAGAAAAAGCAAGTTTGCTGTCCTTAGACTTTATTTTACTATATAGAAGTGAACATTGCAAAGCAGAGGTCTGCAATGTGGGAAAGAGCGAAAACAAGTGCTCTACCTGAACACATTTTTAATGTCAAAGAGTTAGAAAACAGCAAGCTCTTTCTTTCATCCTTAGATACCTGTGTGTATTTATTACAAATACAAATTTGGTAATTGTTCTAGTTAGTTCTTAGCATTTTATTTGTTCAGGTATTTCTTCACTTGAAAAGCAGTGACCACACCTACTGGATAGCCACATTTTCAGAAAGAAATTATTTTCTGGGGTTTTTTGTCCCAAAATTCACAGCAAAAATTGCTTTTAAATTCACTTGCAGCTCTCCCTATGTACCCCTTGTTTCTACATGCTGATTCCTTGTGGCTGGGGAAGGTGTGTCTGTGCATCCCGACGCACAGGACAGAGGTGGCATTGGCACTCACTGCTGTGTGACCATGCCTACGCTCTCCCACTCCAGAGGAAATGTCCATGTGAGTAGGGCAGCTGCTGCAGCATGTTTCTGGAATGAATGAACACAAATTTCAAGTCTTCATTTCTTGCAGCCACTATCGAATAGCATTCTGTGTGAGGAAGAAGAGGGAGGGCTTGGGGAGATGGTAGGAAGAACTTCTAAAGTTGTGTCTGGAAACCTGGGCAATATCTCCCTTGGCAGCGCTCTGAAGAGGAAGCACTTAGATGACAGCAGGCAGGGAAGACTGTTTTGCAGAAGGGAAAGTCCCAATAAAGACCAGAAAATCACCAATGAGAATGAAGAGACCCACTTGCAGGCTTCTAATAATGGACAGAGTGGTAAGGTCACATTTAAGACCTTTGTGTCGGTATAAGAGGGGCAGAGAGGCTGTTTGACAGCCTAGTATTATTGTTTACATCTTTTTTTCCTTCTCCATCTAATAGCAGCAAGCTGTGTCTCAGAAGCATGGGACCAGAAGGAGCCCCAGTCCTTTGTACTGGCGGGGAACTGAGCCTAGGCACAACTCTGGCAGATAGTTGTCTAAACTTGCTCTTTTAACCTCTTGTGAAGAAGAATCCACAAAATCAGCCTTGTAGTTTAAAAAACAACTTCTTTGATGTCTAACCAAACTTCACATCAATGTACGTCAATTATTTTTTGTCCGTTGTCATTGTGCCCATGAGCATGATTGATAACAGTCCCCTTACAGCCCAGGAGAACATTTTTATGTGCAGCGCTGTACATTGTTTTTTCTTTTCTTTACTGACCATCCCATCCTTTCATGCTTGCCTCAAGGATCATGTTTCTGATCCTCTTTTCAGCCTTTATTGTTCTTCTCTCAACAGTGCAACTGTCAGTATGATTTTGAGTGCAGTATACTAAACAGAAAAAAATGTAAGAACTACAAACTGTAAAACTGAGCCTCCACCAGCACAAGTAGACCGAAGTAATTACTATAGCCATCATTACTTCTGTTAATGCATCCTGGAAAATTTGAGCAAGAGACATTCTGACAGGATGTAAGTAAAGAATTTTTTTAGTGATTGTGACAGTCAGGCTTTGGATGAGGTTGACCAGAGAGGCTGTGCAGTTTTCATGCCTGGAGGTTTTCACCGTGAGACTGGGTAAGGCCCAGAGCAAGCTGGTCTGACCTCCTAGGTGATCTTGCTTCGAGTAGGAAGTTGGACTAGAGACCTCCTGAGGTCCAACCTGAAGTACCTTATGAATTACTTGTGAAAAGTGTTGCTTCCCTGTCAGTCATGTACCATTGCTGAGCCGTACTCAGTTTGCAGTGTACTATAATACTCGGGTCCTTTTCTAACGACTGCTACCAGCCCTGTTAGTCCATATGTGATAGGTGTGCATTTGATTTCTCCTTTCCAAATGCAGTGCCTGTTCCTCTTACCATTGCTCCCAAAGAGCTCCTCTCTGCCATTTCCTAAGTCTGCTGATGATTGCTTTTTTTGAGGTCTGTTGATCATCCTATTGCTACTACATCTTCTTGCAGAATTACTGAGCAGTTTTTAAGAGCTTTCTCCCATACTGCAGAGCAACTGCCTTTGGCACCATGTTACTTGTGACATGCAAGGCATGTTACTTGCAAGCCTTTTGCTAAGTTAGCTTAGTGGGTGTGGAAGGGTCTGAAGCACAACGATGGAGGGATAGTTCAGCCTGGGATGCCATGTGGAGTTTCTCAAGAAGCAGTAATATCTTCACTGGTAGGTACGGGCTGTGGGGTCAGTGATTCAGTCTTGAAGGCGACAACTTGAATTTCCGTCTCAAATTGATCTTCATGTTCCATTCTCTTCAAATTACACACATCCTTTGACATTTCCAGATGCCACTCTGAGATTCTTACTTCGCAAAATCAAACGTTCAAGAGGATGTGCAAACGTAAAGATAGAATGAAATGAAACTGCTGGGTAAGTGACTCTGAACATGCCTTACCTTAAAATGCTATAATACCTGCAATTTTAATTCAGATCTTAATTTTTTAAGGACAAACTCATAAGGAATCTTTGAAAAAAATCTCCTCAGCTGGGAAAAGGCAGATCTCGCCACCTGCCAAGGAGGAATTTTCAGCTTTCTGAGAGCAGTGATCTGCCAGAAACTATTCTGCTTTGGAGTATTTGCGATCAAGAACCCTAAAGCTATATTTGTCTACAGTCAAAGGAATTAAAGTTTTTTTCCTTAAAACAAGGATGTATGTTCTTTAGTCAATATTCATGGCAAGTCAAACAAAACCAACTCTTCCTTGATTACTAGCAGCAAGTAGAGATTTACTACCTCTGTTTAGCATCCTACTCATTCAGAGTGAATAATAATAAGTAATTAAGTACTTGTGTACATTCCTGCAGGACCAGGAGCTATATTTGTTTTAATATTTTATGTTATAGTCTTTGTACAAATAACAGCCATATTATGCAGGAATGTAATTGTTCTTAAAAGTAACGGCTCTTCAGCAAGATTTTATTTTTGCTGAGAAATTTTATTTTTTTGCATATTTCTCAATTTCACTTTAATCCATGCTTTCAATTACAAAGTAGACAGAATACTTCGGGGAAAGGTAATACCCAGATAAATTCCAAACAGAATCCAAAGCAAGAAAAACATCATAGAAACACAGAATCATCAAATGGTTTAGGTTGGAAGGGACCTTAAAGATCATGTAGTTCCAACCCCCTACTATGGGCAAGGACACCTCCCACTAGACCAGGTTGCTCAAAGCCCCATCCAGCCTGGCCTTGAACACTTCCAGGGATGGGGCACCCACAGCTTCCGTGGGCAACCTGTTCCAGTGCCTCACCACCTCAGAGTGAAAAATTTCTTCCTGAGATCTAATCTGAATCCACCCTCTTCCAGATTGAAGCCATTACCCCTCACCCACTCACTACACGCCCTTGTAAAAAGTCCCTCTCCAGCTTTTTTGTAGTCCCCCTTCAGATACTGGAAAGCCGCTATAAGGTCTCCCCAGAGCCTTCTGTCCTCTAGGCTGAAAAAACCCAACTCTCTGGCTGTCCTCATAGCAGAGGTGCTCTAACCCCGTGATCATCATCATGGCCCTCCTCTGGAGCTGCTCCAACAGGTTTATGTCCTTCTGAAATGCTGCTGCATTTCTTCATAGTAGCTGGGATGGGGCTGTGTTTTGGATTTGTGCTGAAAACAGTGTTGATAACGCACTGATGCTTTAGTTACTGCTGAGCAGTGCTTACACAGCATCAAGGCCTTTTCTGCTCCTCACACTCCCTACCAGCAAGGGGGCTCGGGGTGCACAAGAAGCTGGGAGGCGGCACAGCTGGGACAGCTGACTCAAACTGACCACAGGGATATTCCAAACCATATGACATCATGCTGAGCAATAAAAGCAGGGGGAAGAAGGATGAAGGGGAGGATGTTCGCAGTGGTGATGTTTGTTTTCCCAAGTCGTCATTATGCATTATGGAGCCCTGCTGTCCTGGAGAAGACTGAACACCTGCCTGCTGATGGGAACGAGTGAACGAATTCCTTACTTTCCTTTGATTCTGTGTGCAGCTTTTGCTTTACCGATTGAATGTCTTTAACTTAACCCACAAGTTTTCTCCATTTTACTCTTTTGATTCCCTCCCCCATCTCACCGGGAGGGAGTGAGCAAGCGGCTACCTGCCGGCGTTAAACCACAATGGGGATACCTGGAAGACCATTTGGGGATTGTTTCAGACTTGTTGAAGGATGTTTAGGGGAGAAACCAAGTGTGGGGAAAGCAAGGCATCAGGATGGTTTGAGGAGGAACAAGTGTGGGAAATAGAGGGATGAGGGGATGAAAGGGGTGGTGACATGTAAACATGCTGCTGCTAAACACACCTATCTGGCCGTGCCCTTTGCCTGGTCACCACAGTGTGTCCTGTCTTCTCACTAAAATCTGTTTCCAAGCAATTTCCCTGGGTGAGGGACTCTACCCTGTGTGCACATGTGGGCATGGGTGTTTGGGTGCCAGCAGCTGGAGCAGGGACCAGATGTCACAGGGGCCCGTGGTGCCAGCGACTGGCAGGAAAGCAAGTGTGCCACCAAGTATGTAGCAGTAGCAAAGATCATGCAGGACCAGGCGGCAAGCAGGGGTGGCATGGGAGCTGGGGGTGCATGCATCTCTGAGTGAGCCCAGAGAAGGACCTGGCTGCTGGTGGGATCAGGGGTCCCGGCCAGACTGGTGGGGGCTTGGGTAAACTGAGAGACCCATTTGCGTCTCTATGTGTGTGTGTGGGTGTGAGGCAACTGGAGACAAGAGGACCCAGGTGACACTTACTGGAGGATCCACAGTGTGCTTATGTCTGTGAGTGGGGCTGCAGGCACTGGGGACTTGGGTGCACAGGTGCCAGCAACTGTGGAAACTGTGGATGCAGCACCAGTTAGTCACGGTCTCCGTCAGTTACTGGAGCAATCCATATTCTGTTTATACATATAGGTATGTTTCACACCAGATGAACTCCATCCTGATAAGCTAGAGAAGCAAACAGGGTGAGGCCGTTGTTGTGGCTTGGCTTGTGTGAGTGGTGCATTTTCTGTCCGTCTTCATTAATGTGACCAGCTGTGTGTACATGTCTATGTGAATTGTATGCATGTGTCTGTGTGTGTGCCTAGCGGGACTACATACTCAGCCTTGCTCCTGGTTGGACCTGAGAGTGTGGAGGGCTGATAGCTTCACCTCTGTTGGACTACCAGGTGTGTCTTCTCTATTACAAGGTTTTCACAGAATCATAGAATCCTAGAATCACTTGGGTTGGAAGAGATCTTCAAGATCATCGAGTCCAACCATAAACCTACACTGCCAAAACCACCCCTAAACCATGTCCCTCAGCACCACGTCTAGCTGTCTTTTAAATACGTCCAGGGATGGTGATTCTAGCACTTCCCTGGGCAGCCTGTTCCAATGCTTGATAACCCTTTCTGTAAATAAGTTTTCCCTAATATCCCACCTAAACTTCCCTGGCACAACTTGAAGCCATTTCCTCTTGTCCTGTCGCTTGTTACTTGGGAGAAGAGATTGACCCCCACCTCACTATAACCTCCTTTCAGGTGATAAGGTCTCCCCTAAACTTTCTCTTCTCCAGGCTAAACAATCCCAACTCCCTCAGCCACTCCTCATAAGGCTTGTTCTCTAGACCCCTCACCAGTTTCGTTGCCCTTCTCTGGACACATCTTTCCATACCGTATGAACATCATCTCATTGCAACCAACAAGTATTTAATTTGTTTGTAATACAATCTTACCTCAGTCTCAAACTGCTTTGACTGGGGGAGAGTTTGCCTTCTCATTCCAATTCAGAAGAACCAGAATTGCAAATATGCAATTTTTAATGGAGAAGAAGAATTCCTTATCACATGTGTCACTGAGAGGCCCTGGGAATTTCAGAAAGGGTAAACAAATTGCTAGAAATTTTCTGTTTGTATATACTTGTTAGGCTATACTTGAAATCAAAAGAATTGCCATAGATTGAACTGCACAAACAACCTCACGGTACAGTTGTGAAGTACTGCCGTCTGTCTGTGTAATTTTCAGAACGCCCAGGATGACCTGAGGAGAATATCCTCATTTTACCTCAATCAGTTATGCTGCAATTGAAATGTTGTTGTCCTAGTTCCAGTCCAATTAAGACTCTGCTCATTAGTCCCAGTGAAAATTTCTCCTCTTACAACACCCCTTGTGTACTATAATAAATGAGGAGCAGACTGCTGTGATATTGTAGTTCTGTTGAATGGGGGCCGATCCACGGTGGAATGCCCAATATTCCTCCTGCTGCTGAAGCTGGAGGAACAGGCCACCATGAATACAAGTGGCAGTTTAGGACAAGAAGTATCTAACGTCTTATCCAGCTGGAATTGTAGGGCAGAATTTAGATAAGCAGAATTCAGCCACCCAAACTGGTATCAGAGTGGACCAGTAAGAAAAAAACAGACATTTTTTTTCCAGGGAAGATCTGGAGACATCTAAAAAGCTTTTGTAAAGATTGCCAGAAAAAGTTGAACTTTGCTTCTGCTTGTAGATTTTAGATTTTTCCAAGGACATTTTAAGTTTCTGAGCTACTGCACAGATTTTAAAATGAATGCAGGTGTAAACACAGCAGTTAAAAGTTTTAGTTTATCATTTAATTCTGCGTCTAGAGCTCATTTGAAAGTCACAGTGTGCTAAAGACACTGACTCAAAAAGATAAAAATCGTTTTCTTAACTAAAATAAAGTGCATTACAAAACAGTTATCTACAACCTGATAATTGATAAGCTTTGTGATATGCTTAAATTTATCTTGGAAAGTTCAATGTTGACCAAAATTAATCTTCAAATTCAAAAAATGAAAGGTAAGTATTATTGCAAAATATTACTCTTGCTTAACTCCATGTCCAAACATGATCTTTTAAAGTAGGTCAGTATTATCTTAATCAATATCTGTGGATTGAACGTAACAGTAATGTTATCTTTAACACTACAAACTCAGATCTAAACTGAGAATTTGAAATACTTATGAGTAAATCTGACATAATGCCTGCACATAGGTGGTGGGGTTTTTTTTTCCATTTCAGTACTTCACTGATCATTCCTGACTTCAGTTGAGCTCCCAGGAAATTGCCAGAGCTTTAGGATACAGCAATGCCTGTAGCGTGATAACCTTACATGAAAGCAAAGGAATTTCCTGAGACACAGCTCACTGGTCCTTTTCTTCTAAACAAGAAACATCAAGTCTGTCCAAGTTTCTTCACCGTTACACTGCAGCTGACACTGTGCCCTCCATCCAGAGCTCGCTCTCTGTCTCTCCCAGCTGACTCCTGCCCCAACTGTCCCTCTCCTCCTCCTGCCCCAAAAGCAGTTTGGCTGGCAGAGAGGAAGGAACCTGCAATGTAAATCTGACCGTTTTGACAACTGAAATGTTAATCAGCACCTTGAAAGCGCAACAGTGGTCCATTTTGGCCCTCTGCACCAAAACCAAAATAAATATGCGGTCAATTGGGAACACCCTCCAGGACTACATAGTTTACCTTGCACTGTATATAAGTAATGATGTAGGGACAGAGAGAAAAATTAAAAATGCCACAGAAAGAAGGAAATTACTGTTTCACATTTCTCCTGCTGATGGCTTCTTCCTGTTTCCAGCAGGTGCTGTGGGTACAGGCCTCTTCAGCTCATGTTTCTCACTTAGCAGCTTTGTGGCTTCACCGTCTGTGGGTCAACCGTCAAGCAGAAAGCACTATTCTCCATTTATACCAGTGTATTTAGGCATGTGTTACATAGTGCCTTCCTCTGGGACTGTCCTTCAATACTGGAGAGACAACAAGCCAGGTTGTTTGCCATTTGTCACTGAGATGGTATTTTTTTTGCACTGGTCTGAGGAGCAACCACCTTCCACCCCTCGCCATTGCCCAGAGAGAGGAGGGAGCTCCAGGAAGAGGTCTTCCCTTTGCAAGTGCTCAGTTCCTGTAGATAACCTACCTTTGCTTAGCGCATATGAGAAGGAGGTAGCTCCAACCGTCATCCTGCTTTCCACCCTGCCTCCCCATCTCAGAGAAAGCCAGCCATACATACCCTGCAACACAATTCATGAAGCCAAGAGCATTCAGAGGCCTTAACAGCCAGCATCACTCATCACACCCCTCTCCCTGTTTGCTCATCATCTAGGAATCTCCAATGTACTTCTCTCCATGCACCATCACTCACACTGAAAAATCCCTAGTTGGGTCCCTAATTGAGAAGAGGCAGTCTCAGTGCTTGCTAATGAAAAATGATGGAAGACATTACCAGTAACAGGCAACACATGATAGCACTCATTAGCTCCCTGAATATCTTGATGTACATTGATGTGACTAGCATCCCCATTTCAGGTTTCTGTAAACCTGACCTGGACACACTGCCATCAGGATGGTCGGGCATTGAAATGACAAATGCCACATGGGAAGACACGCAGAGCAGACATAGTCAGAGGGATCATTTTGTCATCTGGGTGCTAGACCAGAGGCCACACAGGTCACTTTCTGCTATTTAACAACTGCTCTGCAGCCAGGCAGCCACTGCAATTTCTCTCTTCTTTTTAATAAATATATTTATTTACTTAGTAACTGTATGTTTAGCCTGCTCAAGAAAGGGCAATCATTTCTAGAAAAACTTTGGTCATAGCAACTGGATACATTTCCTTTAAAATACTTTTGTTTTCAACTACTGTGAAACAGCTCCCTTCTCTTACCCTGTATTGACAGCTGCCTGAACTCCATGTTCAACCCACCATGTACCCGTATATTGTAGTGTGGCAAATTGTTTTCCATCACCAGTGGAATGTGAAGGGTTGTTATATTAAATGATCTGTTCTTCACTCGGCAAGCCATGGCTTATTAGCAGAAGCAAGCGTAGCACATATGACTGACAGCGGTGAAAGCATTAGTTGAAATCAGATTGACTCTGCGTTTAGTTTTAACTGGATTTAACAAAGATAGGTAGTTTGAGCTTCACTTGGGGAAAAAATAAAGTGATGACACTGATTGGAGTGTTAAACAAACCCCCCTGCTCCTGAAAGGAAAAAAAAGCGAGTTTTGTTGAAAGTCCCTTGTTTGTCCTCAGTAATGTAACATTTTGTGGGAGAGACGAGAGAACAGAGAGCAGGTAAGTCTTCTTGGAAGGGTCAGGCTGAGATTCACAGAATCGGAAGAATGAGAAGCAGAAAGAAGATACACTATCAGAGTATGGGCTTGAAAGTTACAGGTATCAGCTGAGATCCCAAATGAGCTAGTACCCACTTATCAATAATGACTCCTGGAAAAAAAGTTACCCTGGAAATCAGGCACTCTTCTCTCACCTCTTTCAGAAGAAGCAAAGAGCTGACAATCTGTAATGACAGGCCTAAACATACAGCAGGATTTTCTGTTTTTTTCAAGGTACTATTTACGGCCATGCAAAGCCCACATGCAGATCTGTGTGACTTAATACCTCAAAGACAGCCTGGTTGATGCATTAAAGCTAGCAGAGCAGAGCGTCTTGTCCTACCAGCTGCTGCATCTGCGGAGAATAAGATTCAGTCATGACTCAAGCACTAAAAAGACTAGTGGGTAATATAAGGAATGGTCTGCAATTCAGAGAGTGGGCAAAGAGGTTAAATTAAAAGATTAAGATAACTGCAAAAGAAAAGGCTGTAGTGCATCAGTTTACTATCAGGAAAATTACTCTTTAGTAGCAAAGCAAAGTGTGCATTTAAATAGCCCTTGGTTAAGGTAGTATAAATACAAAAGGCAGAATGTTGACAGAATCAATATAGTTGACAGAATCAATATAGGCAACTCTAGATTTCAATAGTAAAGTTCTCCGTGTTGCCAAATATAATGTTTCCAACTGCATTATTCAAATTATCCCTGCACATTTAATAATTAACTAGCTAATTTTCAAGAGGTTTGTATGTGTTTGTATGATAATTTATATGGGATAAAGTACTGGTGTGATGAAGTTTGCCAGAGGCTTTATCTAAAATATGTGACTATCTCGATGTTGTCTACTTTCATGTCTATTCAAGTGACACAAAAACTCTTACTGTGATAAAAGATGGGCATGGTCATGCAGCAGTTTGTGTAGACAGAGAAAGCATGTATTATGGCTGTATTTATGGCAAGCAATACTTTCTTAACATTCTAAGTCTGTTCCTAACAAGAAACATACAGTTACCAGCTTAACTTCAGCTAAGACTCCAAACTACAAAAAGTTATAATCTCTTGTTTCTTGTTAGGCAATTCTGCAGACTATTTGTAGACTAATTTGCAGACAAATTTGTAGACTAATACTCTAAAATTTTAGCTTAGATTAAACCTGTTGTAGCTGTAATAGAAAGCTGCTAAGAGAAGAAATGTGCCTCGATGTTGGGTCGTTCAGCAGGACAATGTGTTGACAGTGGGACTGTGCTAGGCTGCAACACAAGCAGCACATGTAAGTAAGCAATAAGGGAACAGTAAGTATTCTGCTACACTGGGACAACCCTGTGAGATGTCTGTGGGGTGACATTAACTGTTAATGTGGTCGTTTGACCTTGGCTAGCCACCAGGTGCCCACCAAGCAGCTCTATCACTCCTCCTCCTCAACTGCATAGGGAGAGAAAATACAACAAAAGGCTCATGGGTCGAGGTAACAATAGGGAGACCACTCACCAACTATCATCATAGGCAAAACAGGGTCATCTTGCAGAAATTAATTTAATTTATTACCAATCAAATCAGAGTAGGATAATGAGAAATACGAATAAAACTTAAAGCACCCTCCCCCGACCCCTCCCTTCTTCCTGAGCTCAACTTCACTCCCAATTTCTCTACCTCCTCCCCCAAAGCAGTGCAAGGGGATGGGGAAATGGGGTTGTGGTCAGTCCGTCAAGTGTTATCTCTGTCACTCCTTCCTGCCCACACTCTTCCCCTGCTCCAGTGTGGGGTCCCCCCCACGGGAGACAGACCTCCCCAGACTTCTCCAATTTGGGTCCCACTCCCAGGCTGCAGTTCTTCACAAACTGCTCCAGCATGGGTCCTTTCCCACAGGATGCAGTCCACCAGGAATGGGCTGCTTCAGTGTGGGTCACCTGTGGGGTCACAAGTCCTGCCATCAAACCTGTTCCCGCGTGGGCTCTTCTCCGTGGGACCACAGGCCTTGCCAGGAGACTACTCCAGCACAGGCTCTCCTTGCGGTCACAGCCTTCTTCGGGCACATCCACCTGCTCTGGCATGGGGTCCTCCGTGGGCTGCAGGTGAATGTCTTCTCCACCGTGGACCTTCATGGGCTGCAGGGGAACAGCCTGCCTCCCCAGGGTCTTCCCTATGGGCTGCAGGGCAATCTCTGCTCCAACACCTGGAGCAGCTCCTCACCTTCCTTCTTCACTGACCTTCGTATCTGCAGAGTTGCTGCTCTCACACGTTCTCATTTCTCTTTCGCAGCTGCTGTTGCACAGCAGGTTTTTCCCTTCTTAAATATGCGATCACAGAGGCACTGCCACCATGGCTGATGGGCTTGGCTTTAGCCAGCAGGGAGTCCATCTTGGAGCCAGCTGGCATTAGCTCTATTGGACATGAGGGCAGCTTCTGGCATCATGTCAGAGAAGACACCCCTGCAGCCCCCTGCTACCATAGCCTTGCCGTGCAAACAAAATACACTTCGATATTTTCCCCCCCTCCCNTTCCCCTTCCCTCCCCTCTGTTCTTTTTTTGTTACTTTGAGAAAAATTAGCTTTCAGATGAAGGCCAAAGAGAAAACATAAAAGTTAGTTTAGCTTGTATTGCAGGTTTCTATCCCGAAGGGTTTTAGTTAGCCTTCCAAGGCACCCTGGCATGCCCCTGTGGCAAATACAGCGTGTCCTCAGCTGCTAAACTGACCGAACTGCCCTACGTGTGTGTCACATTGGGTCCACTGTTACCATGGCGTACACCAAAGCCAGGCACGGGTGGTGTTCAGCTGTTGCCCATGGGAAGACCTTAGCCAAACTACTGTTTGGTAGCAGTAGGGAATAGGTTATCCAAATTATCGGTTGGAATGACAGTAGTTTCAGGGGGGCAAGTGCAGTCAGCACGTGGAAAAGCAAAGCTATATGAGGCATTTCCAGGAGATGGTGCTATTCTCAAGCCTTTTGTAGCGTCACAGGGAACAGGCTCAGAGGACCGCCTGCCTTTCCCTGGTAAATTCCGGGCTTGCAACATTTATAATTAAAATAACCACCAGTTTGGTTGGATTCCTGAATTACAAGACTGCATGCTGAAGGGCCTGCTCTGCCGAGCTCCCCTGAAGAGAAGCCCTGTGGCATCAGCCTGCGGAGGTGCCTGCTGGGGGTGGAGGGGACCGCCTGCGTCCACGGGGAGGGAATCACTTCTGAGTCTCCGCGAGAAAGGATAACTTAAGGGAATGAGGTTCAGGGGTTTTGTTCTTTGCGTTTCTTCTCCAGATTCAAACCCTCCTGCCTTATTCTACACAAGAAATTTAAACCCAGAGCTGTAATGGGAGTGGGTCATTCAGCACATTCAGCTATAACTACTCACCTCTGCAGAGAAATCCTCAGTTCCCAGTTCAGTTCCCAAATAAATGCCTGTGGAAATGGAGCTTCTGACTGGAAAGCACAACAAGCAGCGTGCTGGGCAGGGAGCCCCTGAAAATAGCCTGAAAAGGTGATGCCATCCAAAAGACTGCGTCTCAAAACCCTGCCCACGCTAAGCCTTCACCACCCACACTGTGCGATGGGTCACTCCTGTGCCTCCAACACAGCTCCTAGGACCAGGATGCCCTTCCTTCCAATGCCGAATGGCTACTGCTCAGATGAGTTACAGGCTGCAGAAGGCTGGGCTCCTATTCTCACTTTTGCCTGAGCATGCTAAACCACACCTCTCCAAAAAGTATTCTAGACACCTACTACAAGCTGGTTTTCAGGACAGAAGCTGCTTTTGTATTTAATTTTAAATCAAGTAACAATTGTGACAAAGGCTAAAACTGAAGTTAAGGGAAATCAGCTGAAAATTAGAGACTTGGTTATTAAAACTGTACAGGTAGACTTTGGAACATGGATGCCCATTCCCATAGAAGATCCCAAGCCAGCTGGATGAAGTGCTGCTCTGGCTCTCAGCCTCCATCAGTCTCCATTTGATTTGCTTTTTGCTGGCAGCGCACCTTCATGTGGAGAGGTAGGTCATTTTCCCCAACTTGTGCTTCAAGCCAAAGAACCTCTGGCTTGGTGTTTACAGCAAAGCTGCCAGCCACATGTGGGTATTGAGATCAAATCTCCCACCTTGAGCCATGAAGAAGACAAAGGTGTTGCCTCACCCATTGCTCCAGCAGGGAGAACATGCTTTTTACATGGAAAACAACACAGCAGGTCTCTTTGGGCACATGTGAGAAATGGTCCTGAAAAACGCTTGGTGAGGAAACAGCAGGTTTGTGAATCCTGACATGCTGAGGCTCGATCTTTACAGCAGCAGGAACAAAAAGCCTCTAGACGTGCCTGGGAGAAGTCCTTCAGGCATCAGAGGAACTTGAACGTCAAAATCTCAGGTGCTGACAGGCTCAGACAGCAGACAATGGAGCAGCTAGACTTTGGATGGCACTGCCTAACCCCTCTGATCTCTCAGAGACTTGGTCTTTCAGCTGTAAAAAGGAAAGTAACATTTACCTTAGGGTGCTGCAAGGCATGCCTGAATAATATACCAATCCTACCTAAGTCACTGGACTGCTCAAGTAAATGAGGTGGCAGGACTGGATCCAAATTCTGGGTTTGGTGGGGAACAGAGCCCCAGGAATTTCTTTTGCCAGCAGTATTCAGGCTCTGAAGGATGGACTGTATGTAGTTTCACCTCAAGATGAAAAGTCACAAGCATTGGTTTTGTTCAAAGAAAATGATAATTTTCAACTCCAAAACAATCAAACACCAACAACTTTTTTTTTACAAGAAGTCTGAGAAGTTTAGTTTAACTTCTTTAAAACAGGTTAAATCACCATTTTTGGCCAGGAAGATTTCACCCGGCTGAAGCATTAGCACACACTTTTGCAATACACACATGTAGTTCACGGATGTTTAGTGCCTCATGGCTGAGCATTTCTGGAGGACATAAACAAACAAATGGTCCGGTGTCCTCATAGTCTCTTCTTTGTTATATTCATTACATTTTTTTCTGCTCTTTGTTTTGTATGTGTAACCGAGATTCTTGGCTTCTGTTCCCCGTAATTAAAAACGTACTGAAGAGTTAAACAAGTTTTAATTTAGGTGCATTGTAATTTGTCTTCTTTGGTTTCTTGGTAGACAAGCCCATCTTGACTGCTTTTGGCACTAGTTTAGCCTCTTCACTCTAGAAGAATATTTAAGCATACACTTCAGTTTTAGAATGTGCTTGAGGTCTGTTGCAGTTGTGGTTAAACACTTCCCTGATAATTTCAGCTAAAGAATTGAGGTCTCTAGCTGGTTTATATTTTACTTAGTGAGAAAGGTCTTGTCTGCAAAAAACTGCCTTGTCTGCAACAAGAAGCCATAAACAGTGAATTAGTGAATCAATGTGATTTTAGACCAGGAAGCTGCTCTGAATTATATTTTTCAGCTTTTGGAAAATTGCATTAAGGTCTGCAAATGAGCCATTGGGGATACAAGAATGGATCATAAAAATCCATTATGAATATATTAGTTGCACTGGGTTTTAGTGCTGTAAAAAAATAATTTCACTGCTTGGTTGAAGACTTACTGAAAAGAAGAATACAGAAGCATCTGTTATTCTGTTCCACTCCTTATACTGTGTGCGGATGTGCAAATAAAATAAGAGATTGTTTTGTGTAATTTGTTCAATATGCTTAAATTCATCCATGTAGTCGCTCCATTGACTTAAAAATAAGGACTGCATTTGGCTCTGTATCAACAACAGAGGAGTGGATAAATGAGCAAAGCTTTTGGTTTTTTTGTTTTTTTTCTATGCTGTTATGGGGAAATTAAAGAACAAATGAGATTTTTGTTTATTATTGATGTGGCTAGCAGATGGAAAACATTACAGCCACCCTGCATGAAGTTCATTTTTGGTACCAAGAAGTAATAAAGAAAATTAACTAGTGTCTCTATCAAAGAACCTCCTGCAAAAATGGGAATTGGATGAAAAAACATTTGCAGCAGACATCTATTAAATATTATATGTAACATTCATATGCAAGAACTAAAGCTCCAGTATTGCAATGCACAACACTAAAGGGGACAACTGCGCCTGCACAAACTTCTCGGGACCCTCTGCACCCAGACAATGTGGAGGTAATAGAAAGACACAGTGTCTGTCCAAATTTTGGCCCCTGCCTCTCGCCTCCTGACTGGGCATTTTATGCCAATTTACACCAATTTTCATATTGGTCTAATAAGTAAATAGGACTTCCATTAAACTAAACATGACTTCCATTGATGTGGGAGGTGTTGGCGCATCTCCTTTATCCAAGTACTATCCTTTAGGTTAGCACCTCTTTACAAAACTGACCCTGTTTTCAGTGAAGCTTCATAGAGATTCAGGTGCAACTTCCATTGAACTTAAATATAATTAAGTTCCTCTGAAAACTCCAGCTAAGGAATTTCCACTATTAGCTGACATAGTTTGACAAGCTACAGATTTACATGCAAGAAAATATAAGATGTGTTTGACACACCTATTTGCAAGCTATCCAAAAAAACTCCATTCAAGATATCCAACTATACTATCACCACCACTCCCCTAACCCTACTGTAATCTGAATACTTGTGCATCTGGATGAAACCGGGGCAAGCCCAGACCTTTCAAAAAATTTGTATTTTTAATGGTTAATAATTATTGTGTCCTGACAACATCCTGCTTATTAGCTCCTGTCAGGGTTTGCACATAAAGACTCAAAGCCTGACCCAGAAATACTGAGCAGATAAATAACAGCACAATATAATAGAAACAGAAAAATTTATGTTGGAAGGGATCACTAAGAGTCATCTAGTCCAATTCCTGCTCAAAGCATGTCCAAGAAGATCATGCCGTGCAAGTCATCGTTAAGTTTTTAGTATCTCCAAGGATGGAGACTAGAACTTCTTTTGGCAACCTGTTACTGTGCTTGACCACCCTCACAATGAAAATTTTGTCATTATACCTAGTATGAATTTGCCATACCTAACTTGTGTCTGTTGCCTCGTCCTGTCACTGTGCACCTCCAAGAAAAATCCGTCTTCTCCATTGTGTCCCATTGGACACTGAAGAGAGGAAAAAGGTCCTCCAAAAATTTGTACAGACACTGTGTCTTTCTATTACCTCCACATTGTCTGGGTGCAGAGGGTCCCGAGAAGTTTGTGCAGGCGCAGTTGTCCCCTTTAGTGTTGTGCATTGCAATACTGGAGCTTTAGTTCTTGCATATGAATGTTACATATAATATTTAATAGATGTCTGCTGCAAATGTTTTTTCATCCAATTCCCATTTTTGCAGGAGGTTCTTTGATAGAGACACTAGTTAATTTTCTTTATTACTTCTTGGTACCAAAAATGAACTTCATGCAGGGTGGCTTTTTCTTTACCTTCTCTTCTTCAGGCTGAACAGATCGAGATGTCTCACCGTCTCCTCATACGTCATGTGCTCCAGCCCCAAACGAGTAGGTGAAAACGCGAAACTGTTTCCTTTTTCCACCTTTGTTCTGTTTTCTCCCTCTGCTGTGCTGGCGGCCAGATTCTTCACGCGCCTTTGCATACCAAACACCTTTCTGCCTTTCCCCCTACACACTCATTCCCCAAAGCCCAGCTTACTCTAATCAAAACAGTCAAAGAGAAAAACAAGCACACACTTCTCCTCTTGTTCTATATTTTAGACACAGGCTAACGTACCCAAGGTAGAGCCACCCTGCCAATGTGTGGGACCACTGTGAGTACAGCACTGAGTCTGAGCTAATAGATCCTTTCGTAGCCTGGAAGAAGGCGTGATCCCAAGGGACTCAAAGTCCAGTCAGTCTTCCTCGGCCCAGGTCAGTCCTCACCACGGTGGAGCCACCCCCGCCCCAATTCTCCTCCCTCCCACAGGCATGGACACCAGTGCTAGCCAGCAGTTGAACACAATGTGATGCCAGGAGGTGAAGGCTTCATGAAAACCAGCAAATATGGTCAGGCTTGCGTTGAAACGCTGGGGTCTGGCAACACTGAATGTATTTGAAGCTTCTCAGAGCAGAGCTCATGAGAGACCCATGTTGCTGGCTCCAAGCTCTGCTCCGTAAGTTTAATATAAAAAGCTGCCCTAACAGACTATTCATCCCATCAGTTGACGCTCCAACACAGCGTATGTCAAGTCGTGTAAACCATTCCCTGACTGGGGAAAATGTAGCAGGGCATTATGGGCGCTCTCTGGCAGCCAGAACCCCTGCTACGTATTTGAGGACTTAGGCATAATTGTGCAGGGTAGAACTAACAAAAAAGTCTTTAAGCAGTGAAGTATTATTGGTTCTTGTAATTAACTGACAGAGTCAAAACGTGCTGAGACAGGAGGGACACCTTATGCTCCTCATGGATTCACTCTACAGAGTCTCATAGAAAGACTTTGGTCATTCTACCTGACCGGTTTGAAATGAGTTTTAATGCATGAACTACATTTCAACAACGGTTTCTGTTCTGCAGTCACTTTACAGACTTCACACATTATCCCCATCTTTAGTCTCCTGAAGCCGGGCAGAACCTTGCTCTCACAGCAGCAGCAGGGGGACTAGTCATGTGGATTGGGACCAACCAGCAATGACTGGCTCATAAAGCTCCTTTTAATCTCATCTCATGAGGTTATTGGAGTCTTCATGCTGCACATCAGGCAATGCCTGCCATCTGTTTAGCTCTGCCAGTGCAAAAATAGTTTTAACCCAGCAGGTCATGGGCTCTGGGCGCACAAGCTCGGCTTGACATCAGGATGCAGAGGAGAGGGAGTCGCTCTGTGCCACTCCTGCCCTCTCAAAACATTGTCTGGTCACCCTATCCACAAGTTAAGCAAATTCAGCACAGCGTTGAAAGATCACAAATTGCTTCAATGAAAGCCAAATCTGCTTTCTCTAGCTGTTTCCAGGTTTCATTGCTTTTATCTTTCACTCTAAGCTTGTGTCCCTGGCACGTTCCTGGAAAGTTAAGTCTACACAGATACAATTGCTGGCTATTTCATAAGGCTTTTATCAGGTGGTCAGCTTTTATGCTGGAAAATATTTTAACTGCGTTTTTTTAAGTTTGTGTGCATTTTCTGGTGTAAATCAAACTGCAAGCCAGTTTATAACTTCTGATAGGATGACAGAAATAGTAATGGACATACTAAACTCAGAAAACGAACTAGCCACTAGGGGACAGCAGAAATCTGACTATTACGACACATAATAAAATTCAGCTATAATGCAGCTAATGGAAGTCAAAACCAAATACATTATGATATCTGCCTGGACTAAGATGCCTCTCAGTTTTCATTGGGGAGCAGCCCATCAAATTAGTTAGTTGGATGGTATAACTAAGAATTGTTTAAGATATTGCAATAAAAATGCAATAACGAATGTTACAAATCTTAACAAAAATAACTTGTGGTCCTGTGCTTAATTTTATCAGAGACAAAATCCTTCCTTTCAAACCACCTCAACAGACAGAGACAAATTAGTCTGGTGTGCAAGTCCCTGGACATGGGAGTTAGCATTAGAGTTGCTGAAAGTAAATTAACAGTATCCAGAGGGACTGAAAATTTTGACTAGCTTTAAAAAGAACAGTCTGAAGATATTTTTGGACAAAAGGGCTTTTAAAAGAATCATTCTTCTAAACTATTCAGTTAAGTCTCATGCTGCTGTTAGTGGAATACACAGGAGGTAATAATTTCCTGATAAAAATTTCTGGCAAGATTGGCTGATTCTGTGCACAGAATTGAGATGTATTTTTCTCCATCAGAGCAGAAAACCCACAAAGGTCACACATGTTGACAAGTGCAGCTCAAAGAGACGCAACACAAGTGCTGTCAGAGGGCGGTGTTACGCCCTGAGTTCTCATTCTCCAGCTAATGCAAACCTGCCTGCCCTTTGCTGCACAGATCCCTTCCTCCATGGAGGAACTGGTCCAGGGCTGTTCAAGGCTCTTTCCTAAAAACATGCTTTGACTGAGGTTTGCAGTAGTTGGTGAAATGTTTCCTTGCTCTGTAATGGATGTTTAAACAACGGGGCCTTTGCTAATGCATTTTGCAACTGCATGCTAAGATCAATGCCAAGACACTACCACAAACATAGTCTGAAACCAACAGACGATAAATAATCTATTGCTGCTCCTGTTATCAGATATTGGCTTGCAACCTAATAGCTTTTACCGTTTCCCATTAGACTTGCTAGCCATTCATTTACTCCCCAGGAAAGAGGTGCTGTGCAAAATGAAGGAACAGGGATGGTCTAGTCTGAACAATTTCTCGTGTATCAAGGAAGCTTAACTGCTCAGTCTGACCAGGAGGCTCTGGATGAAGGAGGCACCGTGGCGGACACCCACTGGGCAGCATTCAAACATGTCAGCGAGAGAGAGTGAATAAACACAAAGCGCTATTGCCCACCAACAGGTTCAAGAGTAAAAGCCTATCTGGGCTCTCCTACTCACAAGAATAATGGCTTTAAAAAAAAAAAAAAAAAAAAAGAAGTGGCATAAAACAACAAGAAGCAGTATTTATGCCTACTTTCTGGTCTGGGGGCCTTGAGCCTTTGCTGTTTCAAGTCCTTCCCCACAAGACAGGAGGTTCCACACAGCTGCTGCATCTGGGGCTTTAAGGACAGCACCAAATGCTGGCTTTTGACATCAGTTTAACTGTAAATTAATGACGATGCAAAAATTCTTTGAAAATCCTGAGGTGCCTTTTGGTACAGAGTGCATACTGATATGTAATCTAAATGAAATCTTAAATCTTTCATGGAATATGTTTTAAAAATATTACTTTTTCTTATAATCATAGCTGTATGGTATGAGCTTAAACCTACAAGACAGATGCTAATGATCAGGGAATCTCTCCCGGAATCTTCATATAACACTGTGATCCTGAGGATATTTTGAAGGCAGGGAATCGGCAGGTGCAAGAAATTCAGCTCAGGTAATTTCCTGCCCACCTCCCTTGCTCCAGCCACAGCAGCTCCCCAGCAATTTGTTCTCTGTAAATCCCCCCAACCTGTCTGAGCGCTGCTGCTGCTGAAAACTCATCATTACCTATGATACAAGGCTTATCTCAGTGAAATGTTTGATCTTGAAGATGAAACTTGGATGCTACAGCAATTGATCTTTGATGTTTTCAAAGAGGACTGAGGTAATACTAAAAACAGAGGCAGGCAATGGTCTAGAACTACCGAACACATTTAGGATCACAGCCATACACCAGATTAGGTTTGCTAGTGTAGAGATACTGGTAGACTCTCCTACTACAGAAAAATTATGTGGCAAACTATAAAAGATTGCCCGGGTCAGTATTCTTTCTGAATAATAGAAATGGTACTGGTAAGACTTTTATTGCCCCAACAGCATCCACGCAACTTGTTTCACTGGAATAAACATAAAGTAAAATAATCCTCCTAGCTAACATTTCAATACAGAGAATGTTCCTAAATTCCCCTGTTCTTTTGAAAACCTCCAGGGTTCTCAAAGGGCTTTGGACATCTGGAGATACAAATACATTAAATTCAACTATACAAAAATAATGCCCGCATCATTTTTCAGTTATTTTATTTCAGCCCTACCACAACATTTACCATTGTTTATGCCACATAGATGCAGACTGATGAAAGTGAGTGTTATTTCTTCGTTTTGTACTTCCTGCATGTCCTCCCAGAATTTCTGTGCAGCTGCTACAATGTTCAGCAATATCAGATGCCATTGGAAGAGAACTGAAATGGTCTTTCTGACACTCCAGCAAAAAGAATAGAATCATAGAATGGTTAGTGTTGGAAGGGACCTTAAAGATCATCTAGTTCCAGCCCCCCTGCCATGGGCAAGGACACCTCCCACTAGACCTGGTTGCTCAAAGCCCCATCCAGCCCGGCCTTGATCACTTCCAGGACTTCCAGGGATGGGGCATCCACAGTTTCACTGGGCAACCTGTTCCAGGGTCTCACCACCCTCACAGTAAAGAATTTGTTTCTAATATCTAATCTAAACCTACCTTCTTTCAGTTTTAAACCATTACTCCTTGTCCTATCACTACACAGGAATAAGCACAGGAAGAAGATGCCCTAGCTCTTGAGAATACTAGGCAGCTCTGTTTCAGTGTATTTGGAAGAGATGATGGGAATTCAGATGTGCAGGCTACAAGAAAAGCACCAACACAACAAGTTCTTCTCTTGTTCCGCACAATCTAATCCTAAAGATACAGTCAGCAACTAGATATCCTATATATATGTGGGAGGGGGATACATGAAGGATACCAGAGACACCTAAAGGAAGTGAGGGACTATATATGCACTGCGGTGTTAGGAGTCAAGGACTGTATATGGAGGAGGAGGAATGGAGGAAGTGGTATGAAAAGGGGATCAGGGGCATGAGGAAATCCTGGCTGTGCTCCTCATATAGAACATGAGACCTCAGGCTATCCTACACTACCCTGCCAAATTAAGACAATGATGCACATGTTGGGATAGTGCCAGCATTCTTCATGTTTTTTTCAGATATTTATGCTGAAAGATTTTCCTCTAAGACAAGAAGAAAATGCCTAGAAGACAGAGCTGAGAGGAAATCTGTAATGCTCGACTATCTTTCAGCATCTGAACACTACTGAATTTTGAACTGCTCAGAATTAATTTACCTTCAGCTGTGAGCATCATGATCTATATTTAAGATGTTCTAAAAAGTTCCTAGCAAACAGTTTCATTTGAGCAATGAAGCATCATTCTTTTGTTATGGTGCTTAAGACTTAACTATATATATGCTGTGAGTCAGCCATTAAGCCTTGGTCTTAAAGAATCAATGAGGAGAATGACCTTTATTTTTTAAAAGTCCCAGTCCTAAATATAATGTCTACAAATAAACTTCATCCTGTTTTGAGCTAATGTGAAATCTGAACATTCTTTCAAGTTAACATTTAGGTTGCCTATTTCATTTATCAACTATTTCTTTGTAGGAAATATAGTACAGATGATACTAGAAAAGTTTTTAAAGTATTAGAAAAATACTTAAATTAAGTGGAATATCTCAAGAGATTTTAATATTAAAGTGAAAAGCCTTCCCTTAGGCTTTGTTTTGACTTACACAAAAGGAAATAAACACAAAATCTCTCCCATGCACTATGGCACAACCTATGAGATACACTCAGCCATATCACAATGGTTCGTGCATTCCTAACTTTTCCCATATTTTCTTTCACATTTGCTTCCAAAATCTAATTCCAAATTTCCTGCCTTCTCATCTAATGCCTGCAAGCCATCCAAATGCCCAACAGACCAATTCTTTTAAATAATTCATCTTTGTCTCTCCTACCTTCATAGTAAAACTTACGTCAGGTGACCGTACCAGAGAAAATTTTATGCAAGACTACTTTTAATCTATCATTTTTAAACTCTTAGCAGAAACTTAGATCAAATTCACAGAGTCAAAAATTACTATGTGTCCTGGTTTCAGCTGGGATAGAGTTAATTTTCTTTCTAGTAGCTGCTGTGTTTTGGATGTAGTATGAGAATAATGCGGATAACACATAGTTTTAGTTGTTACTAAGTGATGTTTACATTAGTCAAGGACTTTTTCACCTTCTCATAGAAGCTGAGAGACAGCATATAGAGGACAATCTGGCCAAAGGAATATTCCATACCATAGACATCATGCTCAGTATGTAAATGCAGGTTGGGTGGGGGCAGCAATCCACCATCACTGCTTAGGATGGGCCGGGCAACGGATGGTGAGAGTGACTTGTGTTGTATCACTTTGTATATTGTTTTGCCATTCCCCTCCCCGCTTCCATTACTGTTCTGTTAAACTGTCTTTATCTCAGCCCTCAAGTGTTTGTTTGGTTTGTTTGTTTGCTTGCTTGCTTGCTTGCTTGCTTTCTCCCCTCCTTTTCTTCCTCTTCTCCCTTGCCTACTTGGAGGGGGGGGAGTGCATGAGCAGCTGCGTGGTCCTAGTTGCTGGCTGGGGTTAAACCACAACACTGTAATATGATTTATTCTACAATATCAGATTCCACAAGTAGCTAGCAAACCAAAAAATTCCTTGCTCAATTATAGGATATTTTTTCAAATCATTTCCCACTTTAATGTGAAGCCACAAAAGGGGATAAAAAATTCCTCTGGGAGAGAAAAAGATTATGTTGAATTTTTCAAATAGTTAATTGTTCTCACTGGTAAGATCAGGCCAGCTGCCGTCCCTTCTCCCCCCACACCTAGAATACCTTTGACCCCTTCTTTCAGCCCTTCTTATTAGTTGGCTGTGGAACTCTTACCTTGATCAAATTGTTAGACAAATTTGATTATGCCAATCTATTCTCTACCATTTAGCTTGTATTGCGGGGCTGTACTGCATTTTTACTAAACAACAGACAGAATCCTCCTTACGAAGAGAGAGTTCATTTCCCTAGAAACATAGTATGGGATCTTTAAAGACTTGTAACTCATCTTCTGCCTCTCTGCAGTTTCAAAATTAACTTTTTAATGTCCTCAAAACATGAGTCATTACTCAACAGAGGTCAGCCTGTCCCACTGTCTAAATAATGGTTGTCATGAAATAGCAAAAATTGTTCGTTTCAAGGGGCTAAGAAAGGAAGGTCTCCGTTAAATATTTTGCAGTAATTGAGTATTAGCCCTATGTCAAATGGACCTGAAGTTTTATTATGACTTATCTCATTATAAAGCTTATTCAATTGAATTGTGGTCAAAAGGTCGTTGTGATCACACTGGATTAATCCAGGCTCAGGAAGCACAGCTAGTTACTGTCTGTGTTTGAGACCCACTCCTGGATGTCCTTTTGATGAAGAGAAATTGAATGAAGGAAAATAATTTAGAAAACAAACACAGAGGGAACTGTAGCTCCGAATCAAATAAAAGCTCCATACAGCTTTAAACTGAAGGCAGATGGATTGGGCCAAGCAACTTTTGTCTTTGCTACATCAGACCCAAGGTCTGACGCTCCTCAACCTTGCCAGTGGTTGTGTGTGATTATCTTATCTGCAATCAGTCGGTTATTTGGGGTTGCCAGGAGATAAATTCCAAGCCGAGAAGTTGTATTTCTCCTTCGAACAGGATATACAGCAGCCACTCTGAGCCATACTCAAAGCCCATTGACCTGACCATAGCATGCATACTCATAGGCAAGAGACAGATAACTTCTTCTTTGTCTCAGGAGAGGCTGACCTTGGGGAATTCACATGTAACAACAATCAAAGAAATACGGTCCTTGAGGGTCACGTAACTTCTTGAATAATTGACAGGGTCAGTGGGTCAGCACTGAATAAATTCCTGAGATGCAATCTGCAGTAATGCAGCTGCAAAGGCCCCAAAGTATTCAGAGGTTTCTGCGTGTAACCGATCAATGTAGCTTCTCCCTCTCAAAGGCATGGTCGCTGACCTTCTAACGCAACTGCCAAGAAACTAATTCCTTTTACCCTGGCCATTTACAGCTTACAGGAGTGAGTTTAAAAGCCAGCTGAAAGATTTAGGGACAGAAGCCCTACTGACATCCAGAAGACCTTATGTTCTGATCATAAATCCTCCAGATGCTTCTGAATGTCTCCCAGCATGCAGTTTCTCCATATCTGAAATGGTGAATCACTGCACTTAGTCCAGAAGAGTGTTGGCATCACAAAACATCAGGTCAACAGCAAGGCCCCAGACGTCTTTAAGTATGCATTTCCCAGCTCCTGATACCGAGCTCCTTGTCTCTGGGTTGTCTTTGAATGTTGTCTGTCTACCATTTCCTCCCATTCTACAGAAGAACACTGAAATACTGGATTCTAAAAATCTCTGGATATCTAAAAATATCTGTTCCCTAGTTAATTCTGTCTGGCCATCACATCTATGATGGATGTGGTTCCCAGAAGGGGCATGTCACCTCTGTCAACAGAGGACATTGACTTGAGATATGAATGCATTGGGAAGGAGGGCGAGGGCCCTCCTCTCTCCTCGGGGAGACCACAGAAGAACATAAGACAGGAGGAGACTGTCAGGGCCATCAAGACAGTCCCCCACAAGCTTGCTCAAATTTATGGGGCAGTTAATTCAGAAGGACTACATCTACCAGACCTCCACTAGACCCATTCCCAGAAAATCCCAAACACTGCCTAACACTCCTCAAAGATGACCCACAAGGAACAGAAGCATAAGAGTGTGAAAGTCAGCAGGGTTTAATCTCACACTGAGATCTTGGTTTAATGCTAAAAAAGCTGCATAGAAATTATTATCAGAAACTTTGTATCCTAGTCTTACAACACTTGACTAGTCCACCAATATAGTACTTCTGCAAAGTGGGTAATATGTTTATTTTGAAAACAAATATGTTGAGACGCTGATACGCTAAGTCATTTGCCTATGACGGAACATATCACGATTCACAGAATCACAGCATGGTTGGGGCTGGAAGGGACCTCTCAAGGTCATCATCTCCAACCCCCCTGCTCAAGCAAGGCCACCTAGAGCCAGTTGTCCAGGACCACATCCGGACAGCTTTTGAGTATGTCCAAGGATGAAGACTCCACAACCCTTCTGGGCAACTTGTGCCAGTGCTCAGTCACCTTCACAGTAAAAATGTATTTCCTAACATTCAGACAGAAGCTCCCGTGTTTCAATTTGTGAATGCACCCTTCCCGAATCCATACTGACTACTCCTGATGACTTTCTTGTCCTTCATGTGCCTAGAAATAGTTACCAGGACTACTTGTTCTGTTACCTTTCCAGGAATCAAGGGGAGGCTGACCAGCCTGTAGCTTCTATTCCTAGTGACATCATGGGCTCTTGGTAACTTCAACAGGCTTCAGTTCAAGTCACGAGGAAGTTGAGAATAGACCAGGAACCTTGCCTTTTAGTGTTAGCTACTAAATGCACCTCTTAATGTTATTGTAATGGTCTACACTGAGCCGGTAGTTGCTTTCTGGACACAGGACAAGTAAAGCTAATTGTTTGAACAGCTGAGTAGTGAAGTGCTTTCCAATATCACTTTTGAGGAAATAAGCAACAAAAAGGATGTACTAAAATAATCTTACTAAGAAAAGGCACAGGATGGCAAGCCCGCCGCAGTACATGGTTCACAGGGATTTCCATAACTCTCTGGCTAGTACTTAAACTGAGATGTTTCTCTCCAAGGTGCAAAAACATCCTCTCTGCAGTTGGCTGGCTTTCTGGGGTTTTTTTTGAGCCTATTGCACATTATGTCTCACTTGCATTCCCTCCTTTTTCATAACCCTGCAGTGAACAGACACACTGTCCCACTCATATCCCTTTTCCAAGCCTCCTGGTATTCAGCCTTTTCTATTAAAATCTCATCTAACTTCATTATTTTTTAAATATAAAAGGGAAAAATCTATTCCCTTTCCATTGCACTAATTTATTTCTTGACTACATGCATCATTCAAAAACGAAGTCCAATTGTACGAGAGCAAGATAAAAATTCAACTTGCACATCACATCCACAACCCCTTCTGGGTTATGTGGCAGGAAAGAGATACTAAATATAGAAATTAAATAGCTTCCATAGTTAATCTAGATTAAATTAAAATTTTAATATTGAAATTAAATATCTAATGTGGCATTTAATCAGTATACTAATGGGATCATATTTCAAAATATGAAACAGAAAATAGAATGTTCAGTATTTTCCACCCTGGAGTCTGACTCTTAGGATCTGTATCAATTTTTGCTTAGGTGCCTATAATCCCTTCATACACCTTACCAGACAAAACAGTTTTAAATTACAGGAAGGCTTGGCCACAGCCCAGCTGAAGGGTCTGCATCTCTTTTGGCATTTACGACACCTGGCACAGGACCCCAGTGTCTGCAAATCGGCTGGGGAGACACTGCAAAAGCAAAAGCGCTGCCAGGCCAGCAGCAGGTTGCTACCTGGCACAAACTGCTCCATGCTGATTTAAATCCAAATCTCCCCAGAACAGCTGCGCTCTGTTGAGGGGCCTTACTCTTTGCTTGGATGCTGGCGATGACTTGTTCTTCCACAGACGTCTGCTGCAAACAGGAGATTAAATAACAGAAAACATTATACCACCCCGAGAAGCACACTCTTGGCTAGGGAGCTGCCCTGTGTGTCCCCTGCCCTGGATGCTGCTGGTCTCCTTGGACATCTCCACACTTTGGGAGCACCCCCTCATCTCATATCTCATCTCATCTCATCTCATCTCATCTCGTGAGGATCTGGAGGCTCTCAGCTCCCCTTAGCCCTGCCTGCTCTGCAGATGGTGACCACGCAGCCCTGAGGGAGCTGGCCATGGCAGCAGACTCCGGTGAGCCTGTCACTGCCAGAGCCAAGGGGCTGGAAGTAGCAACTCTCTCATCCAAAGGTTTCATGGACTTCTCTCCATCAGCACTCTGCAAATATTCGTGCATGAATCTGGAAACTTCATGTTGTTTCCACACCCCATTCCTGAATATCCTTCAGGGCTTCTGCTCACTGCAGTCCAGATAACGGATACATCTGGGTTCCCCAAGCAAGCTGCATTCCTCAAGGTACCAAAGCTCCCGGATTATCTTGTCGTAGTCTTGTTAATGCCAAAAGGCCTGCAAAGCTTTCTCTGAAATATATTCCTGCACCCAGATGCCTTAATAATTCATAAAGTCAGCAAATCAGTGTGTTGGCACAGACACGCTTTAATATTAAGCTGCTGTAAATCTGGACCAGATACATTCTGCTGAGCCCAATGAAAGGCAAACAGCAGTAACATGACAAGACAGCTGAAATATTCAGTACATTTGGAAAGATGCTTGGAAACCCAAATATTTAATAATTTATGCATCGCTTCTGCAGATGCTTAAGGAGGATTTGGTTTGGCTGAACACAAAGGTAAGCTACTAATAAGGTCAAAAGCATCTATGTATTTACAGTACATAGCACAGTGTTGTATAAGAGAGCAAACCCCTTGAGAGGACTACATGCATTTCTTTTACAACAACGTGCTATATAATTGCAAAGTAAATCCTCTCATCTGCTTCTAGTCATGTCAGGCACATGACACAGGAGACAGAAATGAGAGATGAAAAAAAAATAATCCAGCTGAATAACCTCACACTATCTTCCCTGTAGAGGGAAAATGGCAGTCACAAGCAGTTGCCTCTGGGGTAAAATGCAGCAGGTTTCAATAGTGCGGAGAAACATTGCGTGTGTGCTCCGGGGACAGGGAGTAGACCTGTATGATGTAAAAGACACGGAGCAGAAAGCAGTGCCACGAGTGTGCGCTTAGTCTGTATGGGCATGCTTCATTACCACTGGCAGGAGTAGTTTTCAGGCATGTTAAGTTTTTTGTTCGTTTCAGAAGAACATAGAATGTGTGAGTAAAGAAAACACAGTTTGTGCATAAAGAAAAATGGCATTCCAACAGATGGAAAAATGGTGAGGCCGGGACCAAAAAAATTAGAGCTAAAGTAATAAAAAAAAAGTCTGGTAATAGGAAGCACAGCACAGTGCAGAGTTAGAGTTCTTTAAAAATCCCTGCAATCAGAGAGTAAGGCAATTCGCAGTTCAAGAATCACAAACACTATCTTTGTCTACTTTTGGTTACACCAAAAAGCAGGCATGCTGACATCTGCCATCCACGTTTCTAAGATAAGAGAAAAAGGCATTACATGTAGACCACAAAACTTTATCTGTAACTCCCATTATGACTTCGTGCCAACACCTCTCTAGTTTCCTTTGCTACCTTCCTCCTAAAATTAATACTGACTTCCAGACACTGGCTTCACCTTTCTCTTTACCCAGTCTCTCCCAGAGGGTTATCCAGCCACTAGTGTTCCATCAACAAAACTAAATGGTAACTTATCCCTTCTTGTTTCTGATGGCTTGGCTTTGAAAAGAAAAAAAAAAAAAAGCCAGTTGACTTTGACCTCCTAAAATGTGCATTTGAGGTTTCATATTTGGAATGTGAATTTAAAAATTCCCAGCCTGGAGCTCTGAGAAATACCAGGTGAATAGCAGATGAACTGAAAAAGTAGAAAGGTGTTTCATCTAGACTAGAGAGAATCTTTCCAACAAATTGCAATGAGCTGCAGCACCTGAATATAAATATGCCTTTCAAAGAGAAGTACATTTAGGTTCTAATACTAAAATAACTTGTGCATATTGGTGGCAACTTAGCAAAGCAGAAGTTTCCACTGGAGCTTAAAGCATGCTTTGACAAAGTCCCAGCCCAAAATAAAAATCGCTTGCAAAGGCAACATTGACAATACCCTGTTGAAATCAAAGGATCATTTCTTCACTCAGGGGTGACTCCTTACACAGAAGCAATAAATATCTGTGGCTTTTTCCATCTGTGCTCTGCACCGCACCCAACAAGAGGCACAGCCTTAGCCTATCTTTCTGCTTCAAACCCTCGCTTGCCTGGCATCAGCAACATCCCCTTCCCAAACTCATGCAGTGAAAAGCTGAGTCTCTGAATGTCTGCAGGTAGAGGGAATTCCCCCATGGACACAGTTCTGTCCCTGTCTGCTCTTTGTAAACGTTGATCCCTGAAGTGAGGCACAGGATGGAGGATCTTTGCAGCCAGGTACCTGGAGTGCTTTGCGAGCTTTGGCCATGGTGCATCTTGCGATGCCAGTGCCATGGCTGCCCATGCTGACTGCACGTCAGCGCAAGGTACCCGTGGGTGTTGCCTGTGCAAGAGTGGGACCCCCGGCTGGCGCTGCAGAGCACACAGCTGCTCTTCTCTGCCATGTTGGGGTCCCAAAACCTCACAGTCCTGTCATCAAGGAGAGAATATTTCAGAGGAAATTTTGATTTCGTCAATTTAATGTATATTTTAAAGCTGTACAAAAGTACCAGTTCTGTACTCTTGCTTGCTTCTTGCCTTTGTTGTCTAGATCTTGTTTCCATCAAGTTCAATGAAACCCCCATCACTAAACTCAACAGGTCCACTTCACAACCACCACCAAATTCCTGATTTCAAAGTGTTGTATTCTGGCTTTGTATTTGATCTCGTGTCCCTGTGTTGCCTGATCTTAGCACCTACAGTGCCCTGCTACTCACAGCTAATGGGTTCCCTTTTTAGTTCAAGTGACAGAAGTCTATTACTTCAAGCTGATCTTTTCCCACAGCTGCCGTGCTTTACTGTAGCCAAGAAGTTAGTTAGAAAAGCAGGTGGGCAACTGTACTTTCTGAGAACTATTTTTTTCATTTCTATTAGTCATAGAGATAGTTAGAATAGACAAACAAAGAAATCAAGTAGCAGTAATTAAAGGTCAAGATCTGGTTCCCAGATCCCTATCCAGACATGAAAAGCAGTATTTGCAGAGATATTCAGCACTGGGAAAATTCTGTGCCTGTCTCCTGGTGATGAGAGATACAGACACCGGAGAGAAAAAGAGGAGAGCTGACAAAACATGGGTAAAGTCTTGATGTCTTTTTAGAAGAAATGAAGATCAATTAAGTGTGAACATTTTTGTGTATTTCCCCCCCTTAGAAAAAAAGTACTGCTGGAAAAGTTTCATCTACCTAAAGAGCTGCTTCTTAACAAACTACAGTGATTGCTCACCATGTTAAGCTTGACTCCTGTTTTTTTCTTTTAGCAATAGATAATGAAAATGATTGTCTGATCAGATTGTCAGAACCAGCAGACCAAGATGGTAAGAGACAAAAACCCCAAATAGGCTTGGTGTTGGCTGCCCTGCTTGCTTGCCAAAGATGCCAGTCCAGTGGAGAGTATGAAGCTTTCTTGTGTTCTGCTGAGCTGCCTGGGGTTTATAGATTACAGCAGGGTTGAGCTTTGTTAGTCAATCCCAAAGCACACCACATAAATCCCACAAGCTTATAATGCAGCCTCTCCTCCAGCGCTAGGAAAAACCTGGAGGAAGCAGAGAGCTGAGCAACCAACTTCTGACAAGAGGAAAACTGATGAATGATGAAAATTCCTTCCTTTTCACATTGCTGCCCTCAGGGAGAGAAACAGACCTGACTTATTCCGGAAGGCAAAACCTGAGGGTGAAGGTGGGGGGTGATTTGCTTTGGTTTGGTTTTGTCTGTGTTGCTGCAGAAATGGTAAACACGAAACTTGCTTCCCTAATCAAGTTACATGTTGTGTAATGCTCCCATTTGCCCGCAGCCTCAGCAGTAAGGTAGGAAAGCTGTAGGGCAATTTTACATTTTCCCCTTGCATGTGGCCATATGCTTGACTGGATGCCTAGAAAAACTCTGAGGCACCTCCAGCAGATTGTAATGGGAGGGCAAGTTTAGGGGAGCCCTGCTGCATCTCCTCATGCTCCTCTCAGCCTACTGATTGGAAGGGGACACAAAGAAGCAGGTAGCATGGGCAAGCACAAGTTGCCATACCTCTCCTGAGGGTCCTTTCCTGCAACCGGGACTAGCAATTGGCCCTCAAGGCCAGTTTGGCTCAGCAATTAACCCATGAGTGGCTTGAAACAGGCTTTGATTCATTTTCCTTGCAGGATCTGTCACCGTGTGATGAGATGATGAACTTTTTGAGTTCATCAGTTCTTGTTAGTCTCTGTAACATCTTACACTGGGGTCTTGAGGGCTCAAATCTTAAATCACCCCATCATATTCAGGGGTGGTCATGAAGGCCCAGCTGAACCAAGCCCTACACTTAGATTTATTACATCTCTGCTCTTTGTTACAGTTAACAGGGTCCACTGGAGACTGCTTCGTCAGACACAGATATTAATATCCGTGCGCTGAAGAACCTTGGCTTCTGGATCAGGTTAGGACATCTGGTACCTTCTGGTTTTGTCAATGCATCTGTGAGGAAATCATAATCTCCTTTTGCAGGAGGACCACAGAAAGTATGGCAAGAAGTGGTGGAAACAGCAGGAGAATCACATGGCTTGTAAGGAGCTGGCAAAGCTACACTTGCTCATCGGCTCCATAGCACCATCCCTCACAAAGCAGGATGACTGGTTCGCATCTGGCTGAGGAAGAAGCCAGCAGAAGAGCCACACCACTTAATTTTTGGCAACAAACACTGCTGCCTAAGTAAGGAGCATTAGGCTGTCCAGTTAGTCCAAGGAGGTCCCTCCAGAAGTGATTCAGTGTTTTATATGGTGTGAAACCTTTTAATGTAAGCTATCTTTGTGTCTCTTGCAGCTAGAGTCACAGAAATATGCTTCCCTAATTGCTAAGAAAAAACAACTACAATTTCTGCCCTGCACATGTTCTAACTGCTTTCTGTCCCCACCTCTTCTGAACCAATTTGCCCACACCTTGGTTACATGATACGTTATCACTTCAATCAGCAGTGAGCAGGAAATTAAAAACAAAAAAAACAAAAAAAAACCCAACAAAAAAACCCCAACAAACAAAAAGCAATGAAATATCACCCTAAAGTAATTCCTCTCACCAGAATCTATGTGGTAACACTCATAACAGGAGATGCTGCCCTGCTCAATGGAGACCACCATATAATGGTATCGCTTTGTTGGTATCAGTGCAGAAATACTGAGAATCAGGCCACGTCAGACATTTCTGTGCCTTGCACTACTGTAAGAAAAGCAGCAATGAAAGAGAAGAGCAAAGTATCAGAGGTGGGTAAACCCTCCAAGACCTACGGAGTATTAGGTTTAGACATAACAAAACTGGTGCACAATCTGATAAGAAGGGACCACAGGTATCTGTAGATCACAAAGCAAGTTGTGATGGTATCAGTCCACAGTGTGTTGCACAGCTCGCAATTCTTACCTAAGGGCAGGTAAAATAAGGTTACTTGTAAATGATTTGAGAAGGAACCTAATTTGCATCCAGGACATTTCTGTCAATAAAAACAAACCATTCCAGACTGCTGTCTCTCCTCATTCCCTTTTGTTCCTGGCTGTTAGTGAGCACCTTGGTGGGTTCTCTACTTGTCAGTACAGAAGCTCCATCAAACACATTTTGTTTTCACCTGGCCACTGGCCAGAGGAGACCAACTTTCTGTTGGATGCCAGTGCAGGCTTAACTCTGCTTGACTTGGACACTTAAGTCTGGGTATGTAAGAAAGTCATCTTCTGAAAGTGAATGCCTGCGTTCCCTATGGAGAGGGTGACAAGATATAGGCACAGACCAGCCTGCCCAAGACTAGCTGCCTAAACAGGATCCAGCAATCCCAAGTGTTTTGATTTGGCTTATTTGGCCACTGAGCCAAATAGATCCCGATTTAGTGGGTGGGTTTTATTTGTTGGCAGTGGTAGAGCTGATTGCCCTGTTTTGCACCGCAGTGTAGTATACGGTATCTCTAAACAATTTGAAAGCAAACATGGACCTGTTTTCCTGGATGCAGCCATCTCCTTGGCTACGGACTTGCTTTGAGCCTGCTGTGCTAATGCCAGTGGGGTTGGACTGCAGAAGGCATTGCCAAATGCTTTGAACACTTCAGCAACACAAAATACTCATAATAATAGGTTGATTCAGCCATTCTGATTAACTCAATGCCCTAGAAACTGTGAAGATCTCTCTGTCTGCCTCTGACCAGTAGTTACATGGATAGAGAGAAGAGTCTCAAAATTACTCCGTGTTGTGTCTGAGCACAACAGAGCTATATTTCACTTTTATTTTTTTCATTCAGAGAACAGAAACTTACCCCAGCCCACACCTTGGGGAGCAAGCACTGCAGGTTCAGCTGTACATTTTTGCCACAAACCCGCCTTTTGGCTTGTCGGGCCACATCAGCAACACAGGCCAGTGCTGGCTGCCGTGCACCCAGGAAGGGAAAAAGTAGTGGAAAAGGAATTGTGGAGAGTTAATCTTGATGATTCTTTGCCATCAGGTGTGAGAGATTTTGGTAAGAGGTGTGCTGTCACCAGGAGGAGTGAGTCCTGCACACCTCAACCCCTTATCCCGGCAGAACCATCAACCCCATCCCAGCTTCCAAACAATCTGGCACAGGCTAAAATGGGGCCATTGCCATTTTGCTGCCCTGAGACATTTCTTTCTTTGACTACAGCTAAACCTGTTTCCTCATACACCCAGGTTGGCGATGCAGGTGGTACTATACAGTATGAGGTTCCAGTGTTGCAGCACTTCTTCATCTGACTGATTTTGTCATTGCGTGTGCCCTGAGTCACAAGCTGACGTGTGGAAAATCTTCTCTCCTTCTTCTGTCTGATTTTCACCTGCTGTGTGCTTCCTATGAAACCATGATAAATATGAATCAGGGTGATACTAAACAGAGAGGTCTGACAGCAAAGGGTCATATCCAGCAGGTGCCATCTGCTGGCTTTCATGGCCTCCCACTGAACGCAGTCATTGAGTGAGACAGATTTTGTTGTACTTGTTCCTTTCACCAACTAATGTTAGTATGACAGCTTTCAGGAGAAGTCAGACAGGACCTCAGGGAGGCAGCTAAATGCAGAACTCCTTTGAGTGTGGAGCCCGCTGTAACTGCAGCCCTTAATAAAATACTCAGTATATTGAAGTGTTGCAAGTAATTAGTATTTTCCCCATTGACAATTGCCTGAGAGTGTGTATGATAATAAACTTTGTTCCTGAAAAAGAGTCAAAATGTGTTTCAGAAGTTTGACTATACAATCAGACAGATTTGCAAGGTCTGGAGGCTGAAAGTTTATATATCCTCATTTTCTACTTCCACGCCTTGTGCCAGTACCCTCTTGGGTCTTGGAAACAGCTGGCATAAACCCTCACATCAAAGAATCCACCAATACCGCGGCTCCAAACCCTTAATGTAGCTGGTGATTCTTTTTTGTAGAGATCCAAAAGGACTACGGAAAAATTGTTTCCTGTGCAGCACTCACAGACAGGTCTGTGAAACGTTTGCCTGGACAACTGTCTGCTCCGCTCACAGCAGATTGATTGCAACCTGTAGTTACATCTCCATGGACAGAACTGCTCACATTCATACAGAGTCTTAAGTTTCATGTTCTGTCAAATAGACAGCGTGGGCTTTTAATAGGACATGAGCTACAAATGCCTCAGTGATAATCTAATCTATTGATTCTCCCCTTCTACATTTTCTCATATGCAGTAGCGTTATAATCAGATTCTGCTTACTTCCTAGTATTACTACTACCCATATACACACGCGCACACACTCCAAACAATAAATCTGTTCAAAGCACTGACAAGAATATTTTGTGATCTTTCACCTTCTAGTACACATAAGGAGATGAGGAATTTTCCAAGGTATTTTGTAGGTATTTATGCATCAATGAATTTAGAATCCAATGGCTGCATTTTTTTGCTTCTCCAATCCTTTTCCAAAGAATTAACTTCTTTTGGGCAGGTTCTAACCTCCAGCAGTATGAAGACAGCAGATCTAGTAGAGTGAAAAGGGCTACTGTAGATTTCTTTTCTGTAAAATACAATCTAAATCACCAATTTTTTTTCGGCTAATTCACACGTAAAGCCTGCTCACATCCAGAAGACCGACAAGACTTTACATTATTATTGGATGAATGGCAGAAACAAACACTGTGGCAGGAAAGCATTTGCTAGGAAAAGAGGATATAGTCTGCAGTAAGAGCTTGTAGATGTTGTGCCAGGTAATGAGAACCTTTTGAAGGTTCTGAGAGATTTACTTTTATCGTCTGAGGGGATGATGAGGACTTCATGGAAGAAATGTTTTATTTTAAAGACACGAGGACGGAGGTCTCTGCTATCTGGGACACAATGGAAGCAGATATGAAGAAAGAAGGGGAAGAAATAATTGAGTGTTTTTAACACGTTAGAGCCAAGCAAAGCAAAAAGGAGCAGGGGCAAAGCGCTCTGGGTATGTGTCATGCAGGACCAGCAAATGCACAAACAAGCAGATTCTGAATGCTGATCTCCCGAATACCAGAAAAACCCCCCACATTTTACACAGCCCATGTTGCTTCCATGTCCTATCCCAGGCACAGGGACATTTTTGAATCTTGAAAGGATGGATGGGAAAGCAGTAAAAGTCCTGATCTCTCCCTGCAGGGCCAAGCTGGGCTGGACTGGCACAACCCAGAAGAACGTGAAGCGATATGCTCTGCCTAGTGACCGGGCCAAATACTGCTGTTAGAGTCAAGGTCATGTGTCCAAATTCGCACCCCTCATTCTTCTCTTTTTTAACACATGCTTTCAAAATTCCTGGGGAAAGCTCGGGGAAGCATCAAAACGAGATCCCAAAGATCAAATCTAAGCAATGTCCTAATAAAGCCAGTAGGAGTAAAGGAAAAGTGGAAAGGGCAAGTTCATTCATATCTGAGCAAAGCATCATAAAATGCTCTAATGGCCAATAAAATGGGAAGAAATTGGCCAGACAAAGTAATTAATAGGCACTCTGTACTCATGAAAACATCTGCCTAAGTACAGAGAAGCAACAAGGCAGCCCTTAAGCACAGGTCAAAGAGAAAGACACAAGTTGTAGGTGATGTTTGCAGTATTTTCTTTTTGAAAGCATAACTACCTGCGAATCAGGAAAGCAAATACAAAGCCTTTCATTTAGAATATGTTTTTTATGTCTGTATTTGCATAAAAGTGTATATTTATACATGTACACCTACATAAATATACACAGAAAGAAATATTTATATGTATTTATGCACGTACACATGCTTGCACAGGGATGCCACATTTGCTGTCTCTGGCATAGCGAGCAACCAGCGGCAGCCCCACTAAATTCCACCTCTGCTGAGTGACCGGATGCAAAAAGTCCTGCTGCAGAAATGTAACTTGCTTTGAACCCAGTGTCAGCTGGAGCAGAAACCCGGAGATCTGCTTACAGTAGCTGGCACAGAAGAGCCTCTCATGCCCTGCTCACCGTGCACAAGTGACAGCTTGCCAAGTGGCAGAGCCCACCCAGCCAAGGGGAGCAGCAGAACTTTCCGCTGCACAAAAAGCTTGCTCACTGAAAGAAAGTTTCATGTTTTCACCAAAACTGTTAGAGCTCCCTTCCCTGTAGGCTTCCTCAGAGAGCACTCAGTAATACGGAAGTAATACTGTTTAAACAAAAAAACCACACTAGAAGGAAATAGGAGAGGCAGCTGGTCATAGAGGGCAGTCCTTGCAGCCTCCCTCATTTTCTCCCACCCAGTGTATCAGACTTGCTCCACCATTTGAGGGAGACCCTGCAAAAAAGCCAGCCTGTGCAAACTTCCTCTTTTTCCCTGGAGGCTGTTAATCCTGAAAGCACAAGGGGGTTTTCTTTGAAAATGTACCTGACATTTATATTAATCCTGCCTCCTCAAGCTGCATCACAAACTCCCGTCATTATCTCTTTCCTCAGATTTTAGCCTTTGAGCTTGCAGCATCCCTGGGGCTCGTCCAGGGGCTTGAGCCGCCTTCCACTTCTCAGGCTGCATGCAGCCTGTGACCCTGTCACTCACAGCTCAGGAGCAGCCCCGGTGCCTTCACAGCCCAAAGGATACAGTTTTCAATCATGTGCATCCACCTGAATGTGGCTTCAAAACAAAACATTTTTGCCTGTCAAGACAGCGCCTCTTCACCATCCTCAAGTCTCTTAGGTGCTGCACACACAGCTGAGAGGAGAGAGCAGTCCTAGCAACAACAGGCTCAGGATTTTCTGTGATTTTGCTGCACAGCTTCTAAGTTTTTTTTATCACCTTCTCATGTGCATGACACTTAAATGCCTGCAACAAAATTAACTCACCGAGTTCAAATCAAGGCCCTTTTGCTTCACCTTTTCTATTTTTTCTTGTGTCTTAAACAGCACTCTTCACCCTGTAAAACACGGTTTTGTCCCTTGCCCACTGCTGCTGTGAGCTCCAAGCAAAAACCCCACTCATCTGGAAGGACAAACACTAGCTGAGCACAGAAGACTGCGTCCTGCAATACTGCAGCTACTGCTGATGCACTTACGAGTGCCTTTTCTTTAGGGAAAGGGCACTATTCGAAGCCATGAGCAATCAGTGACACATTAAAGGAGCTGAGCAACCTGAAGTCTCATGGGGAGCATGCAGAAGCATTCCCTTCACTCTGCAGATTTGCGGTGTCTGAGCCATTCCCCCTGTCCTCCTCAGGGGGACAATGGCACTTGCTTGAGAATCCAATGCCTCCGGAGGACAGCATCCTTAACCACAACATCTCCCTGCCTCTCTTCCCTGCTGCGACTCCTACAGATCATTGTCTCTATTTAGAGACAAATTTTACTGGTGAAGGAGGTATAAAACACACCCAAAAAAGAAGTACTTTGATCACTGACAAAACAAACACATTGAGGTTTTTTTTCTGTCAGATCCAATTCTCTGTCCCAAACAATGGTAATGTTTCTGTGAATATTAGAAAAAAAAAACCCCTGCCTTTAAGTTTTACAGGAGGATAGCCTGCTACTTATTCTATAGGATTTTTTCAGGCACCCATCAGAAAGACTGCTTTCTGCCAAGCTCTCAAGGATTTTTCTGTATGGAGTTGCCTGTAGAAGTTCTGGTCTCATGATGTTCCCTGGCACCTTGCAGAGCCCAAGCCACTTTAACCAGGGAGTGAGGAACGAGTGCCCCTTGAAACATGATCTTCTGCTCCGCTTTCCAAAAGCAAAAACAATAGTCTTCAGTACAAGGGAGGAAAGCCTTGCCAGCAAATCGGGTTTCTGGGTAGCAGCAAACATGACCCATTGCTAAGGCTTACAAGAGACAAAACCACAGGCTGCTGGACACCAATTTATTTATGAAAAATCCAGATTAACTCAACTGTATCGTGGAAAATTGGGCTTCCTCAATTTCTACACAGGCATCAATCATTCGCTGACAAGTTCCTTGTGTGCATGCAACCCAGATAGCATTATCCTTTTCTTCAGCTTCATCCTACTCCTACCCATTTCTGTTACCAGTTTTGCTATTACTTTTCTCCCTTTGACTGTCCCAGTCCTTCCCAGAACAGCTCCATTCTGAGCTTCCAGTAGTCTTCTTGCAGGTAGTGGCTTGTTTGAGTCTCACTCATCTCTCCCAGCTATAAATTATTCTTCAGATTCCCTTGGTTATCCAGTTAAACACAGCCTTATTTCTCACTGTATGAGTTGCTTTTAACGGGCCAGTGTTACTGGGTCAGGGTTAGCTGATCCACGCAGCTCCTTCCTGGCATTTTGACTGTCATCAATGATCACACATTCTATTTGGTGCATCACACAGCATGTCACTTACTGTCACTACCAGACAATCACTGGCAACGGGACACCAGATTGCTTTTAAGAGCTATCTCTGTGAAAAACATGAAGTATCACTCATCCTAGGTCAGTGAACGGGTTTCTGTGTTGGCAAGGAGGAGGGGAGTTGTTGCAAATGTAGGGAATTAAATTCTCATGTCATTTGACATAAATCTTCTTAGTGATTATAAATGTGTACGACTCGCTGGCCCATATTACAGCACGCTGTTCTAATTTTAACGTAATTTTTCATGGAATTAATCACATCTTTCTGGTTCATTTGTTCGAAGTCCTAATTACCATGGGTTGGATTATGCAGAATGGGAAAATTTTCCTAGGTCACTAGTTCTGTCTGCAAATAAAAGTGTCCTGAAAACACTCTATGCAATATCTTAATAGCTTTTGCATGGAACAAATGGATATTAAAAGCTGGAGCTTAATGTTTGTTTGTGCAATGGCTAATACAAATGGGACCACAGTTTGCTCCCAGCTTCCAGGGCTTGCCTACACGAAACGTCCACTATCACAGTGATTTTCCCACTGACAAGGCAGACTGCACAAGTCTCACTCTCCTGAAACCATTGCACCCTGCACTGTGAGTCTCGTACTGTACCACTATTTGAACCAAGCGTGTCCTAGGAATAACCAAATACTGCAAAAATAGCAGTTGGGACCTCGGTAGGTAGCATCTCTTTCCTGTGAGATGTTGCACATCTCTCCTACTAAAGAAGATGCATCAGAGCTGTTCAGGTGAGAAAATCAAAGATATTAGTACTTGTGCTCATTAAGGATCCTGTATCTTTTTCACATGGGATCACGCGGTAAGCCCCAATGCAAACCCCAGAGACTAGAAAATTAAGAGACGTCAAGCTTAGTGCTCTAACTGTGGTGGAAAAGGAGAAAACAAACTTTATATGCATTATAGTTTTGTCCCTGTGGTTATAATTTTTACGCTTCACTTAGGGGATGGCACATTATTATTGCAGTTAAGGAAATCTGCTGTGGGGTGAGGGGGTTACTCTGAACTTTGGTAGGCAGCAAAAGTGCAAAGGTTCAAGTCCATGGAGGCAGAGGAGGGATGAGGCTTTTCATGAGAGCAGAGGAGACCCGCGAGGGCAGCAAACTGAGCTCTCCAAGGGCACAACCCAGACGCGGCAAAGACCCATCCAGCCAGGCTCAAGGCAGCCCAGCACAGGACGTGGCACAAAAAGTCTCTTTGAATTTGAGCAGGCTGGCCAAGCACAGCCATCCTTGTCCTCCATCTGGCAACACCTGTAAATGCTGAGTAGCTGGATGAACGGTGGATGTTTACATTGATACTTCAGGTGAGCCATGGAGTTTTCCTCAAAGCAGCTCTAATGACCAGTCTGAGTGGCTAGGTCATGTACCGCACAAGGAAACCACAACACAAATGGCAGAATTTCAACATAGCTTAAAAACAAAAATACCAAAGGAGCAACCCCATATAGATCACCAAGGTGACAGACATGCACATGGCCAGCTTTACTGCTCTCTCCCCCCCTGCCATCTTGCAGGGAAGGTGCTACAACAGCAACTTTTTTCCCGTTTGCCACAAACTTTGCATTTACAAACCTTCTTCATGAATCGTTGTGAAAACCACGTGGGTTTGTGCAAGTGGCGCGCTCACCGCTCAGAAGCTGTGCCGTGGGTGTCCAATCCCACCGTTTTTCATCCTTTATGAAGCACTGCCACTCACAAAAGGAAAAGCACTGGTTTTTTTTTAAAAAGGGAGGCTGTGTTTCTGCATTGCTTCCGTCTCTGGCTGACTCACTGTTTTGAAGGTCGCTGTCTGCAGAGATGACTAGATGAGATTTAGGTATCAAGGCTCCTCCCAGAGCTCTCACGAACCGTCAACACAGAATAAAATCATCCCTGCAACACAGAGTACCTAAGTGACCTTTACTATTTGTCTTCTTTGCAATAAGGCCAAGACAAGCACAGTCTTTCAGTGGCTCTTTCAGGTCATTACTATGCACTTCAGGAAGGTGTAGTAAGTACCTTTTCCTCAAGTGGTTTTGTACAAAATACGACACATTGTTTTTCAGGGAGTTTTCCTAATAGCTTTTCATATCAGGGCTGTCTAAGATGAAAAGTGAAGTGGAGCACTAGACTTGGTAAGTCAGTAAACTGCTCCATGATGGATTTGTCCTACTGCTGCTACAGAACACAGCAGAGTAACTGAATTACATAAATTTCCTTTTCCTTACTGCAAATTCTACTTCTTGTGACTTCTGGTTATGCAAACTGCCCTGAATGCTGTCTGTCACAGGTACCCCCTCATGCAAAATTCACAGGAGCATTATACATAAAACTCACGTCAGCAGTTTTCAGGAATTAAAACTTTTTGATAATTTTCACTTCTCCTTACTGTTTAGCCGTACCGCTTTGCTCGCATTTGGCGCAGTAGTTTTTCCAAGATTCATTTTCAGCCCAGTTGCACTGCTTCCTGGCTCAGCGACCACTGTCACTGCCTGAAATACACAGCTGCATACTTTGCAGCAGCCATATTTGCAGCATGACAGACCACTTTTTATCAGCAAACGGAAAACATGCAATTTATTAAACAGTAAAAAATCCCTTCAATAAGGTACATGTTATATAAACTTGAAAGAGAGCACTATATTCCTGTTCAAGATTTCTAGGCACGTTGTTTCTTACATAAAAAGCAGCGCTGCCCACAGACATTAGCTAGGCAATCACAAGAGCTCCAGGAACCTACCCCAATATGGTTATAACATGACAAATTGATTTGCTACAGGGGTAGGAAACATATGCAAATTATGGCTATGTCAAAACAGAATGAAAATACCAACAAAGGTAAAAAGAAGGAAAACAGATCTTTAAAATCAAGAGGAAAGATTGCAATCAACGCCAGGGAAATCCCCTTTTAGGGTGGAAATTTTACTAAATTTATCTAAGCTTCAACAACGATCTGGTTACATAGAGATACAAACTTTTACATTCGAAGACAGAGGAATACAGTCATGGTGCCAGACCAATTATTTATTATCGTAATTAATAATTTATATTACTTTATATCAGGTAACTGTATATGATCACATTATCTTAGTAAGATAAAAATGATGTTTGCTGGGCACCTCATACTCAAGCTGTTGCTTGCTACCACTTGTGGAAAGCCCAGGCTAGGGTCTGTCATTCAGCTCTCACATTCTCTGGTTGTTGCTTGTTAGCCTAACATTAAATCGATCTAAGCTCCCTGTAAAGTTTATTCATATGTGCTAAACTGATCTGCTGTTCTACCTCTAATGGTTAGCATGCATTAATCTCTTTATCGTCTTACGGCAACCACTATGTCTAGGCCTCATAAAAGGGCTGGGATTAAAGGACAGCTCTTATCCTGGAGCACCACAGTCATGCTATTTCCAAAATGGGGAGTTCTGATGCTGTTAGCAAATAGACACATAACCTGTGCCGGAAAGGAAGACATAGCTTTAGTCCAAAGGGATTGCTTTGGCATTGCAAATCATGATGGCTCAGAATCCTTTGCTCTGTAAAAAGCTCATTACTTTTTTGATGCTATGATACCAACACTGTGGTTCTTCAGGCATTCCTTGTTTTCAATAAATTCTAAACTACAGCCTTGTTTTTTCTCTATTATCTACCCTAAATTGCTCCTCATTGTTCCAATGGACTATAAAGCATCCCTCCTGCTCTACTCTAAACAAAGTGAGTGTTCCAGTCACAGCCACTGTCCATTACAGCCCTTAGGAAAAATAATGATGTTCCCGCTCCTCCAGTTGTGCTGGACAAATGCAAGAATTTCATAGGTCTCCTCCCTCTTCCTTTTTGTGACACTTAAGTTTCATTCTTACTACTGGCGCCAAGGGAAGGAAAGTCTAAAGAAATATAAGGCGCGCTTGACTTGCAGGCAGAAGGGTGACAACCCCCCTGTCGCTACTACGCACGCCTGCAGGGGAACAGAATGGGTTCCTCAATCAATGAGCGTGTCCTTGGGGAGAGAAGAAGGAGTGGTTCCTTCTAGCCTATAAAACCACAGATAACTTTTATAAGAAGGGCGTATGAGTAAGCTGAAAGCAAGCTAATATAGGAAGATAATGATTAAATTGCCTTAGAAAATTGCTTTTGCTGTAACTTCATTAGTTCTCTAAAGACGGTCTCTAGGATCTGCCTGTGCAGTGCAGTTGTAGCAGGGTTTAATACATTTGCTCTCTTACTGGCATTTCCCGACAGACCTCATGCTCCTGAGTTCTGCTGGCCCCAGATTCTGAAGCATAAAATCATGTTTATTCTAGCCAAGCTCAGCCTTATTAGGGTCTGCTGCTCAGCTGCTCTGTCCTCACACGCAGCACAAGAATCTGCTCTGTGGGTTTGTTGGTCATTGCAAGACAATTATGTAGGCTAGAAAGGAAAGAAGGATAAAATAAACAATAAACAGGTCAAATAAGGACATGAAGCCCCAAATCAGTATCTATGACATCACAACGAAAACACACACACATACACATGCACATTCATCTATTTATATCCATCTATATTAACTGGCAGAATATACCAAGCAGAGTTTTTTATTGAATACTGTGGGAGGGAGCCGGTATAAAGCAATCAGAAAAGAATCATCAGTGACCTTCTGGGCTGATGTATGCTGCAGACATTCCCAAAGCTGATGGAGACAGCATGATTAATTTTCATAAATTATTGAACAAAAACCAACTTTCAGCATCTAGAAATAAATATCACATTGGTAACTGTTGCATTATTCACCATGCATGGGCTGATCGAAAAATCTATGTGCCAAAGCAGTGAGTCAAATGTTTATTCGTGGCAAAGAGGTAACAAGGACAGACATACATATACACAGAGCCACAGGGTGTTTGCAGGAGGCTTACTTCCTAATGGAAGTACCACACTTGTTTATTATTTACTGATACCTTGCTTTGCAAGAGTCATTTACGCTTTTAATACTAAAGGTAACATCAAGACTCAGAATTTCAGTACGTATTCTGAACACTACAGTTCTCTGTGTGCTGGGTGGGCAGCCAAGTCCAAAGTCTTCGTATTGCTTTCTTGCTTGTTTTAGGCCACAGGTTTAAAGAATATGGCAAAGAAGTTTTCCTTCCCCCCACATACAAAGGCAGTGTACACCTTGGTAATTCATTCTTTTTCAGTTTATCAGGACAAGTGGTATGGCAGACAGGCTGCAGAGCAGAGTTTACCCAGCCTCAAATGCAGAAAAGAGTGCCACGTAGGACAAGCCAGAAGTGAGAGATAAGAGAAGGAGCCAGCAGAAGGATAAATACATTTTGGAGAGGATTTGAAGAGTATATACATGCTATGAAGTAATTAACATTTGGTCAAACCCTCCTTGAGATTTGTTTGCATGACTATCATTAGCACTTCTGTTCTTCAACACATTTTGCAAACAGAAACTATTCACTTCCAAGAGTATGCCACCAATTACAACTTCACAGTGACTATTTTCACTGAGAAACTGGGAAAATGCTTCACCAGAAAACCGGAGTTTTTCATATTCAAGCAACAACAAAGCCACAGGGAATCTTTAAAACTTAACTTTTTCAAAGGAAAGTCAATATGGTTGCAGAAGAAATAACTTAATCGAAAGTCCAGTATTCTGTAGAACAGCAGTTTCAGCAGATATTTTCTGACAAGTTTACTGGTAACTTCCTCATAGTAATTCAGTATCAAGCTCAGAGCTTTACTTCAAATCAAAATAAAATTAGCATCCAACTGACATTATTTAAACAGTTTTGTCATAACAGAACCAAAGCAAAACTAATTTCTTGGTACTTTTAAACCTTTTTTCCCAGCTATTTTCTGCACTTGTGATGTCTTGTCTCTTCTTCCTCATAGCATCACTCATGCTTTGCTTCCACAACTGGTTAATATGCAATATCAAAACCACCAAATTCAGAGGCTGCCTGAATTTTTGTCTCGCTTGAGCACAGTAGAGCCAGCATACACATATTAGCACTATTTTGGCTACATTCAGGCCCTCAGACATTGCTGTTTCTTTACATATGATCCAGGAAGAAGGTCAGGCCCCAGGCATGTGATTAAGGCATTGGCCCAGATCTTAAATTGGAGATAATCTTAGACAACCTGAGTTTTTCAAAGCAATAAAAGTAACAATGGAAAAACACTGACAAAAGCTAAGTCCCTCCCACAGACCCCCTGAAGCAGCAAGTCCTCCAGCTCTGCCACCCCACCCCTCCAAAGATACTGTTGTTTTCATAAAGCAGTCCTGCTGCCAGAGCAGTACCTACAAGCAGATTATTGGGGTTTTTTAGCCAATGTAATTATGAAACAAGCATTTTATAAATGTAGGGTAACACGGTTTGTCCGCAGGGACAAACCAGTTGACCAGCGCAGCTACAGGACCGCAGTTCACTTATTAACACTCCTGATGCCCTAACACATCCAAACCCATTTCAGCATCATTAAATATTTAAGCTCTTTGCCAGCAGAAGCCTAAGACTGATTTGCCATAGAGGCCGTTCCTGCCACTGGACAACAAGAAAAACCCAAGCCAAGTTTCCGCAGCCACAGAAGGAAGGGATCAGTCCCTCGGCACCAGCAGCGCAGGCGCATGCTCCTGAGACGACAGCCAGAGTTTCTAGCAGAAATTACATTTTACTTCCGTGGCTCATTCATGCCTCAACCATTTATCTTTCCTCCCGATATTTAATTAAACTTTAATCTTGCTCTGAAGGGGGCCTCCACAGAGCCTGGCAAACTGGAATTTAAAACTCTGTTTTGGCAAATGGAAAAAACATTTCTGGAACAGCAAAGGTTGCTTTGCAACTGTCAAGAATTAGGCTTCTCAGAAAGTTTTTGAGTAAGACTGTCTATAATTTTTAAAGCAACCTGGTGGCAGGAACAGGATTCCTGTGGAGGCAATGAACAGTGAGGAGAAACACTTTGAAGTCGGAACTGGGATTGTGCTGTGAGAGAAAGCACACACAACCTTATGCTGAGGAGCATTCAAAGCGTGACTGTGCAGCAGTGGCACCTCTTTTTTAGCTTCAGTTGCAGATCTTGCTTTTCAGTAGTGTATGACGCACTGAAAACTTCAGTTTGGCTTTTAGACCGAGTTTGCGTCACTGGCTGCTGACTTTCCTTTAGCTTGAAAACCCAGACCGTGAGTAGGCGTGTTGGTGCAGAAGGCTGTACCATGAAAGCTCACCCACCGCATGCTGCTGCTGCAGGACCAGCAACCACAGGCGGCAGCTGCAGACCTCCCCTGCACACCTGAGCCAGCAGCATCGTTAGCTGTGGCTCACACCTGACCCCCGTTACTTCAAGTCCCAGGGACCATGGTTACCAGTTTGGATCGCTGGATCCACACCAGGTTCCCTGATCTCAGGTCTTCGGACCTTTACGTTGAAGTGTCTGTACTGGTCTAATATCTTTGATAAGACTTATGATGTGTTACTGACGTAGCTGCCTGTATATGTGCTGTACAGGTGATCTTCCCCTTCACTGCTTATTCTCCTTCCTAACAAGAATAAACTACATAATGATAACAACTGTTAAAAAGATGTAACGTCTTGTACTAGTAGGGCTTCCGCTGTTTCAACAGGAGCAGAAAAACTATCTCTGGTGCTAATTAATGCAAGGAGCCTTGATGTTTGTAATGGTCAATATGGGCAACTCCCACTCCCACTTGAATTTAGCTGTATTTTTTCCTAAGTTGATTCTATGGCTTTATCTGCAGCCTTGATCAAATGTAGCCTGCCTTCTGCACAGTACAGACCATGAAAAATCAGAGTAATCCCCACATCAGGCATTGAAGTTACAGCTAATACCAATATCTTCAAATGACACAGGATCAAACATGCTCCTTGGCAATTTGTTCCAAAGGAAAATTCCTTTGCTGAAAAAAAGAGTTCTAATTTGAATTTTATTGCCAATATCTGGCATCATGTTCCAGCCACTAGACCTCCATTATATTTCTGTCTGCTAGATTAAGCAATACCGTATTAGCTGATTTGTTCATTTTCTGCATTTATGGCCCAAGACCAAGTTGCTCTTTTGCTTGGGGGAAAAAAAAGGCAGGTATCTCCATTTATCAGAAGCACTGACATAACATCTTCTTGGCTGTTTTCCCTTCCCTCTGGGTGTTATTTTACTTTTATCTGGTCAAGTCACTCATCCATAACTCAGTTTCCATTAAACATTCAGCACATGGTTCATTCACATCAGCGGGGTCAACTGCAGCGACGAACAATGGCCCAGTTGTGCCTTCCAGGACTTCTCATCAAGGATATGCAGGTGGGTTTGCTTTTCTGTACATATCACAAAAATTAAGAACATGATCAAATGGTTGATCGCAACGACAGACTCAACAGAAAACAGAAGCAGAAGGATTTTGCAGGAGTGTTTACTCAGCAGCCAGAGGAAGGGAGAATGAATCCATGCTTAAAAAGACTTCGGGACCAGTTTGTTTTGAAGAAATGTAATCACCCAGGGGTAGATTCTGCAGCTACACAACCCCCCTCCAGGTTTGGCATTCCAGTCTTCAAACACGCCTCCATCCCAGTCTTGGAGACAAGAGAAGCTGCTGGCCTACCCTTTGACTGATAGCACTCCAGGACTGCATCACTTTTTGACAGTCCTGGTTTGGCTCTGTGCAAAACCAGCCAAATCTTAACTGAAGTGCCTGAGCAGGCACTTCCCTCATCCTTATGCCCTGTCTGGGTGGACAAACGTGACCTTCTCACCAATCTTCTCAGCTACCCCAACTTTGGACATTCAGCTCAATTAACAGGACCCCAAAGAGGACTGGGATCCTCTCCCCTTATAGCCCAGCAGACACTCTGCTTCCTGGAACACAGAGGTTCACTGCCTCATCATGCCTCCACCAGAGGAGAAGGCTCCAGCCACCAGCAGAAAAGGTGTACAGAGCCCTCTCTCTCAGGCACTACGCAAAGTGACACTTGTTTAACAGGAAACATTTCAGTTTAATTTTAAACTGCCTATGAAAAACACCCTAACTTCACGCTACCACCAGCCAACCTGGCAATTGTGGAAAGCCTCTAAGGCAGCTGGAACCCTCGTCAAACCGAGTTCATGTCAGTGACATGAAACTCTGTTTACATGAAAGGCTGGCCAAATTCTCTTGGATTAAGCACGTGGGTTCCTGCTGCAGGTTAAATTACCTTGCAGAGTGCAGCACATTGCCTTAACCCAAACCTCCGTTTTCTTCAGCTGGTCATCTGAAGGACACATCTCTGCACGCCTGAGTCTGAGTGTTTTTGCTTGCTGGGATCCACTGCAGCCCAGCCCTTGTCCCCACCCCTTCCCAAGGCTCCAATATTGAAGCGCATCGCCTGCCCTATTTACCTGCTCCAACAGCCTTTAGACAATGCGAGGCAGGATCACTGCCCAAGGAGTTATTTCTGGAGCTGTGGGACGGAGGCCACCTTTCCTGCCCCCTCTCCTGGTGCCTGTAGTGAGCCGTGCCTCACTGGGGGGGACAGGGCAGCCTCCCAGGCACTGGGAAAGGTGGCAAAGATGCCACAGTGCCAGCAGCAGCTCTGTGGTGTGCGCGTCTGTCCAAGCGACTGAAATGACAGTGGCTCACTTCACCTAGACTGAAACAAAAACTTCCAGGTAAGTGCTCCAGGCAAGTTTTTTTCTTTAATATCTCCACTTCTTGCTATTCCAGTCGATGAAATGCCTCAGGTTTCTGAAACTGAATATAAAACTACCCACTTAATGAACACGGAGAAGCAAAATGCTACGGCTACTTAATTTTAGGATGACTCGGTTCTTCATATCTTTGGCTCTTTATGGCTTCGTGACTTCAGAACCTGATTTGGCTGCCTTGGTTTCAAATGAGGACAAGGCACACAGTACAAGAAGACATACTGTGTCTGTTCCCAAAATATACGTGCAGAGATTTTAAATAAATCTTCATTTAAGAAAGCCGTAAGAGAGAATTCCAAGATTCTTCAGACAATGAAAACAACACAGATAATATAATTAGCTGGCTGGTCTTGAAAATGTTCATGCTGATGTGCTCCACTGGAATGAAACAGAGGCGGTGTCTGCTCTGCCGGCTGAGCGGGATGACCCCAGTTCCCGCTCGGTTTCTGGAGGCAGCAGCATCCTCAGGAGGCTGTGCTGTCCGATCACTTGCATGCCAATCGCCAGATGCTTTTTTGGTTCTGCTGTACTTTATAGGAAGTCTGGAATCTGAGGCCTGGCAAAGAAATAAACCATTCAAACCTGCTCAGGGTTTCACAGGGTACAACTCCAATCTGCAAAGAAGAGGGATGTCGCTTTACCAGTTGAAGGCATTTACATCCCAGTTGAGCAAAAGCTTGGAAATAGGAATGCATTTTTAAGAACATTATTGGCAATACAAAAGTCAGGGAAGTTACTCTCCAACTCGCTGTGCTAACAGCTGCATGTATTTTACCCCTGTTCAGGGATATTTTTATTTTATACCTGTGCAGGGATATTTTATCCCTGCTCAGGGATAAAATTAATGATCTGTTTTTTCAATTACTTGAAATGACTTTTCCAAACCAACTTTTTTTTTTCCCCCCTTTCTGGTGGTGTACATAATTTTGCTGCTTTGGATGTATCTTCTTGACACAGCTTTTTTATATATAGCCTGTATCAAGCAGAATTCAAGACCAGAGGAAGAATTTAAGTTTGGCACAGGAACAAAGGATAGCTTGGATAATTTTTCCGTGAAATACAAGTGGAGTAAAATATGGGCAATCTCCTAGTGATGGAAGCTCATAACTGCTGTACCAGTTCAGGCCCAGAGTAGCTGAGCACATGCCTGCATCTGCTAAAGCCAATTAAATGCAAATTCAGCCATGCCACATGCTGATTGTATTAAGTGCCTTTAGACTTGCTACAGAACAGAAAGTAAGCCCTGGACTCCGAAGCAGTTTACAGTGAATAGGGGTAGATGATGAAATTTAATTGATATGGGTATCTTAAGGCCATAAAGGAGCTGGGACTGCTGTATGAAAAGGTAAGAAAAAACTATAGGAAACAATAGCAAGCATAAGCTTTCTTGGAGAAAGTAAGCTGAGGCCTTCAATTCTGCCATTTTGAACCTCTGTAGGAGGAGGACTTCTGCTAACTTAAAGGTCTTGCAATTCATCTACAGCTAAGTTTTCCACGTGTCAGATAAAAATGCATATACTACCTGTATTTTCATGCTACATCCCTAGCAGTTTAGCACTAAAATATTTGCATGTAGTTATTTCCAACTGTATGAATTCCAATTCCTATTATGCTTATGAATAAATACGGACTTGAACCTCTACAGTATATGATGCAGTTATTCTTATTTCCCAGCTGTTACGCCATAGTGGTAATAATGCCACGTGCAGCATCTCTCTATACTCTCTAATCTTGTCATTGCCCCAGGTACAGCTTAGACTTACCATCCTTTCCGTCTCAGAGAACAAACTCAGGCAGAGAAAAGAGGCACAGCAATAGAAAAGCTGCTGCCTTTAATTAAATCACAATGAAGTCTCTAATTGTAGCCCAGGGAAGAGTCTTTTAAATAAACTCATATGTGTTATAGCAAACACTTGATATGCAAGGTGGAAGCCAGTCACCGGTTTTTCAAATTAGCACATCTTTAAATTGGTTTCTACAAATAACACAGAAAGCATCATTAAAAACCATTGACCTGCCTTGAGCAAAAAAACCACCAGAGGGTCCTTCTTCTGCCCTCTCTGATGCAAGTAGCCCAGTCTCCTGAGTCTTTCTGGAATCCCCTAGTCAAGCTGCAGTAAATTTTCTAGATTTTTCAGGGCACCTATTTTTTTACAAGAAGAGAAAGTTATACAGGCTCTAGGCGTTATTTCCTAACTGGCCTTTGTTTTCAAAATGTACTAATTCAAGTCTAGCTTAGTTTGATCAGAGATGGCAGCAGCAACCATGCTGTATGCAAGCATTTCCACTTAAGCAAATCTCTGCTAAGACACATATGTGGCAGCTCTGGAGCAAGAAAATGTATCATCTCCGTCTCCCTTTACAATATACCATCCAGCTCCTTCCTGTCTCACTTGAAAAAAATGCCTCGTCCAAAGTTTCATGGCATTTGCTTTCCCACTTTTCTAAGAAGGATTGCTACTATCAAGATTAGTATACTTTAGCCATAGAAAAATCAGAGCCCTGGTAGTTCTGAAAAAACAGCAGCAGGGTAGGAGTGTTCAATTATCAGCTGGAAATACCAAAGAACGCTGGGGTACTTTGAGTACAGATTTACCACATCTTACTAACACATCACATTGTTCTGAAGTATCATTTCTATGTGAGTGGTAATTATCACCATCAAGAATGACGCAAGCTCTGTAAAAACACCAAATAGAAACAGATATTATACCTGAACTAAGAATCAAGGTCACACTGTAAACACACAATGGTGTGTCCACATTTGCTGCCCAAATACTGGTTTTCTCATGTTTATACATTCTGATTCAAATGCCACAGTAATGACACAGCAGCCACAGAAATGCTCAACAGGCCAAGTCTGTTTAAATTACAATTACAGATTAGGTGTCTAATTTCTAGTCTTTCCTTTCACATCCTTTTATTCCAATGTCAAAGAAAATATGTAGTGAGGCATTTATGTTTGTATACACTATCCTCCTGACTCCGTGTCCAGCCTAATAAATTCATTAGCAAGACAAGTTGTATAAATGTTGTCTCTGCGTCTCTTTCATTAAAGCTCATTATTTCCTTCTCTTCCTCACTTAACTTTTCCATGTTAGAATGCATTCAGTATTTTTGCGGTTCTCAGCCACTAACAAAACAGTGGGCTGGACGAGTACACCAGTGCCAACAGCCAGGAGCAGCACTAGCACCCTGCCTACGCATCCTTCCTGAACTGGAAAATCAGGTTAACTGATCGTCCAGATGCTCGATGCAGTCAGCACGGGCCAGGGGTGGGTGGAAGAGAGTCAGCATGGGCCTTCTTCAGCAGAACAAAGACCAAGGGAACCATCTAACGTGCGCAAATGTATGTGCATTTCAAATTTGTGAAATAACTTATTAGAGGAATCTTTTTCAGGAGAAGGGAGGAAGGGGAAGACAGGAAGAGGAAAGGGATCTCTGAGCTTTACTAAGGAAAAAAAAAAAAATCCCTGTGAGAGCAGAATGGCAGACAACTGCCTATAATCTAAGCTCCAGCCTAAATAAAATTTCCTATTTGCTTTGCCATAAACTAGGTTCAACAACTTTTCTCAAGGAGAGAAATGTGTTTGTGGATCAAGCCTCAGGTCCATTTTCAGCAAAGAAAGATCTACCTGTGTAAAGAACAAAGTTGATGAATTCAAAGGTAAATAACGGAGTTGCTACCTACTCCTGTAGTACAACCACTTAACTACAATACAGGCATCAGTATGGCATCTATATTGCTGAATGCAAAGGCAAAACACAGAGAAAATTATTCAAAAGTTAAGGAACTTACATTTTGATTGTTCTTTTTCCTGGAAACATTGGAAAATGTTGCCCCAGAAGGTTGCAGAATCTTCCTTAGAGACCTGCAAGACTCCCTAGGACAAAGCCCAAGAAGCCCAGCCCAAATTTAGTGTCATGAGCAGTAGGCTGGGCTACATGATCTTCCAGCCTAAATATTTTTTGTGAACTGCCTTCCTACAATCTTGAATAGCCTTTGAAGTTACCTTCAAAAGACAGAAATACTTACAATTTGTTAGAAAGTCAGCACTTCATAAAATTGCAACTATGCCTGTAAAACTTGTACTTCCCCAGCTAGCAAATGTACAGCCGCAATGGGTGATGCTGCTTCACACTGTGCCATCTCCGCATCCATTTCTTCATTACTTAGGAGGCCTGAGCTGCCTTATTTCAAATTAGTTAAACTACAGGTATTGTTCAACCCAGTTCAGTTAAAGTAGCACAGAGTTGCACATTGATTAAAATTATTTACTTCATTTAAGTGTAATGTGCTGGTGCGTTATTTTTATAAATTTATCATACAGCAAACCATTTAAACTCAAATGGGGATATGTGCATATACATACACAAAGCTGATTTAGCTAAACAAAAAATTTTAAGTATGTCATTAAGCATAAATTTATGTGTACAGAAGGCTGTGGCTTGACCCTCTGGGATCCTAACATCCTCTTTTATTAACCTTTTTCCACATAGGAACTCTCTACTTTATACACAAGCACTGATGTATGAATCTGTACTGTTAATATTTCATTTTCTAAAAAGTGTCTATAAATCACATCTAGTCAGGACAGCTCTGGGCAGACATGGCAAGTCACTGAAGTAAGCAACACACACTTTAAAAATAATTCTCATTTATTTCAGAAACAGTACATCAAAGAAATACTTGACCTATGTATCCCCAGACTCCATAAATAGTTTGATAAGCAATTAGTACTGTGCAACCAACTCACAACACCCATGGGTTTTGAAGTGCTGAGCAAGATAATAGAACATTGTTGCTCCCATTTTACAGCTGGAACAGCTGAAATGGAAAATTCAGATGACTTATCTGAGGTCTCACGGGAAACCAGTGTCATGAACAGGGAGCCCATGATTCCTTACTCTCAAACCCGATCTTAAGCCACAGATGACTTGACCAAGGCTAAATTTATAAACAAAAACTAAGACCAAAAAATTACTTGGTTCTTTCAACTCAAATGAGAAGCAAAGATTTCTCATGGGTACAAGACATAGTCGTTATTGCAACAATTTGTGGATCGATAAGACCAGATATCCCAAAGACACTTGTGGGAAGAGGCCCCTTAATAAAAGCCAGACAGGTAGAAAGAGGACAGGGGCATGGAGCAAGCTAGACCACAGGGCCCACTGGAACCACCGAAACTGAACTTGTAGGAGAGCGATGTTCCAGTGAAACCCCCAAAATGCCAAGAGGCATTTCTGAGTTGCAAGAGTTTCTGCGGAGACCCCTGCACTAAAAAACACTTCCCACACACTGTAGCATGGGGAGCCCAGCTGCAAGGAGGCTTCTGGGCCACTTTGCTACCCAAAGGTCTGTCGAGGCCATGGGAAGCAGGGGCTGTTGGAGAGCAGTTGCTCTGCAGCTGAACCAGGGCTTACACAGGCACCCGACAGCCTGGGATCGTGGTGGCGCAAGGCCAAGAGACTTGCACATCTATGCAGGGTCTTCATTGCTGCAATATGGCTATTCTTACGATTACTGCTCGACTTCACATGTCCTGCATTTCAACTTAGCACCACATTGCCGAACACTAATTAGAAATAGCACTTGTTATCCACTGTGTGTAGACATACTGTCTCAAGAGGACTGGGATTTCACAGGAGGGTACCTCTACAGGCAGAGACAGAAATGAGGATTGACCTCTTTTGGCTTGGATATCTACCATAAGGGGCTGCAGAGAGTGCCCTTAGGGCACACTTGTATACTGCCTTTGAAGAATAACAGTGCATCATTCCGTTTCAATCAACCACCACCGATTTCACAGGCACGGCATGGAACCTGAGCACACGCTTCACAAAAGAAAAAGGAATGCACACATGAGCTGAGAGAAGAGAACGATGCTATGGACAATGCGTCATCTAAGGATCTTCTTTCCCTTCTATCATCCAGTCATATTCACATTGCAAAGATCTTCGTTAGCTCCCACAGCTCCCACAGGGAAGTTTGGTACTCCAGGTGAGGGCACATGGCTCATTTGGTGTCATGCTGATCTCTTGGTTTTGTTTGTGAGTTGGGCACTTCCAGTTTTCCTGAGGTAGCAGATACAGAGGTCTTTGTTTCACACCTTTAAGAGAAACAAATGTGAAGGAAAAGGGGACAGACAGACAGACGCACTGGAGTTTCTTAGGAAAGACGCAAACACACTTGATGTAAAACACATTTCTGACATAATCCACTGGGACAGACAGCGCCAGCCTCCAAAAGCAAACGTCACCCTCTCAGAATCACCCTGAAGAACAATGACAGGATTATTGTGGCAAGTTACAAAACAGTTAATCAGAGAGGCATGATTTTTAATAAATAAATGGTCAGGTACCTGGCTCTCCAGGGCCCTGAACTTTATGTGGAATGGAAGTTTCGCTCGCTAACATCCTGCAGCAGGTCAAGGCAGAGGAACTGCAGTTGCTGTGCTATAACTGTACACAGTACCGAGGGCAGGGAAGACCGTGCTGCTATAGCGAGGCATTCATAGAATTTATGTGCAGAAAGTATTTATCAGAGGACAAATATACCCACTCTTTCTGTTGTTCTGCCAGTTTTTCTGCCAAGCATTTCACCAGGACAGGGTCTACTTTGGAGTCAAACTTGTTGGCGAACCAGTGCCCATAATTCAGAAGCCATCTTAATTCTGCAGCCCCATAGATACAGACACTGCGAAGGTGGGTACCAGTGCAGGGAGGATACAAATGGTCTTCAAGATAATTCCATTTCACCAGACGAGTTCTGCTTTGTAGGTCTGTTATATCCTGGGCTGACCTTGGAACTTCCCCAGGGACCCCAGGAACACGTACAAGAGTGGCCCAGAAATGTTCATCCGGAGAGTATGTATCCCTTGACCACTCGAAAAAATCTTTTGCAAGAGAGCTTTCAAGGGTATATTGAATAAATGCTCGGCTTAAAACAAAATAGGCACTGCCTACAAATACCTCAATGTTATGAGGTGGCGGATTCTTGGAAATATTGGTTTTGACAGGCATCTGCATGTATTCATAAGGCACTTTCATAAGTTCATAGTGATAAGTAAATCGTTCTCTTTTGCTACTGCTTGGTTTTATAGTTTCCAGCATGTTTCCTCCACCGAGTTTCTTCAGTTCAGCAACCAACTCAAAATTTGACCTCAAAGGGAAATCTTGGCCACACAAATTAATAACGTACTTCCAGGAAACTGAAGAGTCCATCAAATCAGACAAGCAATTGAAATCTGCTTGCAGCCGTGAAATATGCGCATAGTCCACTGTCTCCAATTTTGATGCAATGAAAATATTGGGGAAACATTTAGCTAGATTGTTCATAGCAGATTTGAAACTTTTCGCTGCTTTTTGGTCATAATGGATGCAGTAAATATTTTGATGACTGTACAGTGAATGTATGAGCCTTTCTACCATTACTGCATCTTTGTGAACAACCAAAGAATAGGCAATTGGAAAACTCTCCTCCTCTGGAGAAACAGGTTTTAGGTGGTATTTCCTAAGTGAACGATACACATGGCAATCACTCGTCATTGCTATAACATCTTCATCAGCTAAATCAATTATCTCTTTTCTTCTTATCTCTAAACTCTTGCCAATTTCATGAGGATCTTGTTCATATATAGACGAACAATTGATTTCATATTGGAACTCACTTCTAAGGTAGGAATACTTGTTTCTAACATAAGAAGAAGTGCTCAAGAAGTGCTCAACCAAGTAAATGCCCTTAGAGGGAAAAAAGTGTCTTTCGACATGGAGGAGCTTCAGCAGTGCAATCAGCCACCCAGTAACACACAGGATCAGGATCTTTCTTCGTGAGGGACATTTGAAGGCACACTTGCGTCTCTTCATTCTGCAAGAAAACAGAGACATGATGGTATTTTAAATCAGGAAGAAAGCATCGGAGACAATTCCAGCTTTTAACCGACATGTGCACACGAGTCTGTCTACAACATAAACACCACCTTAGCAGGACAGGGCACTGGAAACCTGCAGTTTCTTCTTAATCATCATGTTAACTCAGAGGCAGATTTTACTGCAGCACAGACAAAGATTGCATTCCCCTGAATTAGCTCACTGAAGGCAATAAACCAACTCGGATTTCAGATGATTTCCAGCTACATCAGAGTGCTGGAACAAGACTCCCACTGTTTATTTTCCAAACCTTTTTTTAATTTCTTATGAGTCACAAACTGAAGTACAGCAGCCCCTGCACTGGCAGAAATATGACTGTCCTCTACGTGAGTAGGAAGTATTGTTTACTTTCCCGAATAACTCTAGGGAATTCACTGGGAGCAGCAATGGGATCTTTTGTGAGTCGGCAAAGAATGCCTGCTTAATGGTAGATATTTAGAATCCAGTCAGAGCATCCTCATTGTCTCTAACACTAGCCGGCAAAGATGTCCAAGACCAAATTAATTTCCTTCCTGTTCTCTCCTAACAGGGTCTGACAAGCCCAAAGTCCTCCCCGTGTTCCAGGTTTATTCCGGAAAATACTGCTAACCTGCCATGAAGAAAGAGATGGACGAAGATATAGCACTTCCATCCCCTGGAATGAGTATATAATCTAACTTTCTGAAGGCAAGGAGGGGTAGTAGTGACCAACACCACATCTATCCTGTTCTCTGCCGTGTGACACAACCTCGGATACAACTACAAAAACACACACATGGCCTCTTTTTCTGCAGCAGGGTATTTAATAACACCCCAGTTAGCAACTTAACAACTGAGGTATTACCACAATAAAAGCTAAACACAGTGATCCCCTTTCCACATAGCTTCACTTTACCAGCTGAGTACAAGTAGCATTGTAGCCATCCCTGAATTAAAATTAGACCAGAGTCCACAGCCGGATGCAGCAATAAACTTAGCTCTACTCAGCTTAAACTAAGCTATACTTTGTCTCTAAAATGAAAAGCTACCCATGTTTTCCTTTGAGAGGAATCTGCTCCAGAATGCTTCAGAGCGAATAAAATGGTGGGGGCCACCAGAAGTGGTTCAGATGTCTACAGATCCCACGGATGCTTGTGAAATCAAGTACTGAGGTGTGCATGCAACACTTACTGCAAAGACTAACTTAGGCATCTTTAGCATTCCCACCAATATCAGGTCTCGCAAGTGGTAGCTTCAGTTCAAATGCAGCCTGTCAAGGCAGAGCTGCTTCATTAGTCTGTTCTCCCTGACTTTCCCTTTCCCTGTGTGCCTTTCTCCTTGAAATGTCTCTTCTGGGGACAACAAAAAGAAGAAGGAAATGCCACCTCCTTGTTTCACCTGGGGATGCCGGGTATAGACTGGGGAAGGGAGCAAGGCACGCCAACACATACCTATTTTGCAGAAGCCAGAGCTCAGCAGTTCTCTGCAGGTTTTACAAACAGCCTCCACGTACACTAACAAACAAAGAGAAAAAACAGAATGAAACCAAAAATCCCACCTTCCCCCTTGGCCAGCAGGGGCTTTCCTTCACCTCTTCTCCAAATGCGCTCAATGTCTAATCCAGGTCTCCCCTCCACCTACTTCCTTCCTGTACCTATGTTCCTGGAGAAAAGGAGCTCTCAAAAGCCGCTCCCAATCAAAGCCAGGTTTCCAGCCATGTGACAGAACCTCTGTGGAGATGAACACAGCTAACTTGCCCGTTTTTCCTTTGGAGGGAGGAGACCTGTGTGGTGCACCCACTCTGTGAAGCCCACCCTGTGCCTCTGTCTGATGGTCTCCCTGGCTACCAAGGACAACCCCTACCACCCTGGCTGAACAGGGATCACCTCATCCAAGGAGATAATCTTCCCTTCCTCCCTACCTCCTTCGAAAAGGCAAAAGAGAGCCTGGACAAAGAAAAAAAAGGGGGGAAAACAGCATATCCTCCACGGCTCCAAACTCCCTCTATCTATGGTAGACCTGGCCAGAACCACAGGGTAGTTCCACCCAGAACCAAACATTCTGTTTCTAGGCAAACCAACTGACAAGCCATCGCGCCACACTCCCCTGGCTGAAACTATCAACCTAGAGCACTGGACCCTGGTGCAGTCTGGAGTTAGACCAGGATGTGCAAGAAGTCACCTGGACAGCACCGAGGACTCCCTCTTTGCAGCTGATGAGCAAGGGATCCACCCTCAGCTCCCTGAACATTCCTATGGTTTTCGGCACTGCCAACCACAAGACATTATAGTGCCATATAAAGAGGTCATAGAAATCCAGAAGACTGGGGTGACACAGTTGAAATTCCCTTTGGAGGAAGGAATTAAGGAGCACTGGCAAGAAATTTCAGCTCCTCTGCCAAATCCCTTGTTTATGGAGGATCTCCCCCTGATCCTGGCCATCATCTGGTCAGATGAATGCATCAGGAGCCAGCAATTACATCCACAGCCCCATCTGTTTGTTTGTTGGGTTTGGGCTTTTTAGGTTTTTTTGGGTTTTGTTGTTGTTGTTGCTTTTTTACACTGGTCCAGACAGAATCACGCCATAGGTGACCCCAGCCACACTTAAGCACTCTAACATCTCTCCAGCAGTGCAGTTCACCGGTACTAATACCCCTCTGTCCTTCCTGCTCCTTCCTTATCACATTAAATTCATACTGTCTTGTTGTTACCTCCAACTCACTCCACAGTCAAGCTCAGTACATCAGTACAAGGGAACAGCTTTTCTCTTTAAGCACAAATCTTTTGCCTCTAACCAGGACCAAGTTAGTTTCTGCAAAAGACCTGGATTTCTTGTGGAACAGTGCGAGACCAGGGAATGAAATCCCTCAGGACAGAGGGGCCACCACAAATCTCATCAGGTTTTGATTCAAGTGCAAAACTCCTATTTCTTACCACAGGCAGCACTCAAAGCCCCCCTCAGACAGAGCAGTATAGTGTACACACAGTCCCCTCTGGAGAAGGAGGGCATGAACAACACGTGGCAGATGGGAACAGGCACCTAGAGCTACCTGAAGTACCTACCTGGGGTAGCACTGACCAGATGCCACCTCTGGTTATCCTGCTCACAAGTATTTTGTTCTTGGGTGCTACCACACTGTACACAGGACCAACATTCCATCTTTTGCACAAAGATTTTATACTGGGAAGGGAGCTTGGCATTGCCGTCTTGCCTTGTTTTGTAAAATGTTTGCTTTTTCCCTTCTGCGTCTGAGAAGACTCCTGAGGAAATTAATCGAGACGGATCTCATCTTGTGACAAACACGTATCGCTGGTCTATATACAAACATGCACAGCATCTAACTTGCTCAGGGCACCTACAGGCTGGGATGCAAAGTACTGAATGGCTCAGAGAAGCTAAATGGGTGTTTTAATTTATCCTTTGCATCTGTAAAGCAAGAGATGTTCAAAGAAAACAGACGTGCAACAAATACAAGGGAAACACATTTGCGTTGTGCAACAAAACACATGGTCTTACACAAGACAGTTACAGCCTGTCATAAGGCACCTTAAAGACCATGAGCTCAGCAGGACTCAAGAAGGAATTAGGCAATCAGCTGGCTATTGAGAGTTTCCAGAGTTACCTTTGCCAATACATAAATATGGCTGAAAACCTAAATTCCATGGAACCATGACATCAGGCAGTTACCAGTTGCCAAGACTTCTAACAGGAAATTTTTACCAATAAAAACGTTTTTTGTGACCATTGCTCTGTTCTCTGAATCTACTTTTATCGCCTGCTGGACCAGAAGAAGGATTGCTAGTTAGGTCCATGACAGCAATATTTATACTGCACCCAGAAAATGGCTGGGTTTTCTGCTGGTGTATTTCACTGCCTTTTTTTTTTTTT
>VZSF01005777.1:638674-653583 GCA_013398295.1 Chionis minor
TTTTTTTTTTTTTTTTTTAAGTATCTTCCTCCCTGCAAGAAGCTGGTTCAGAAAGCTTTACACCTTCAAACATTTAAAATCATTTGATTTCCGCAACTGCGCAAGCTGCGCAATGTCACAAAAGGAGGAATAAGGGGGTGAGAGAATTTCATATCCTCCTGAAAAAGTCATTCTGCTTGCTGAACGCTGTGTTAGCCTTAGTCAGCACAATAAACCCTCCTAAGAGCAAAGGCTAAGCCATGCCACTCTCAAATTGAAACTCTCAGTCCTTGCTTCCAAGGCACTTTCTGGCCAGGCTCAGCTGTCTGTGTCTGCCTCTCGCAATGATGCTGGGCTTGCAGGACCAGAAAACACAGGACACTCTTCAGGCAGGCCGTGGAGCTCCACTCCTTCCTCCGTGCTTCAACCCAGTGCACACATCTCGTCTTTCAGGAGGCCGCAAAAGAATTCTGCAGCTCTCCCGGGGCTCACACAACACTCATAAAACCCTACAAAACCCATAAAACCACAGGATAAGCTTTCTCGCCTGTGTACTGAATGTGTTGAAAGTTACGAACTCGAGTGTCCTGGTTTGAGCAACACAGGACTAATTTCTCTTCTGATGCCTGGTAAAACCTGCACTTTTAGAAGACTCTAGCATCTGAATTTGTGAAAATATTTACTTTATAGCCAGCACTGGCATCTGGCTTTCAAGGTATCAGTGGTTTTGTGCTCACCAGGGATGAGGAGGAGCGAGATCCGGGCACTTGACCTAAGCTGGCCAACAGGATTATTTCATACCACGAACATCGCATTCAACATAAATTAGAAAGTTTGCTGTGAAGCACTCTCTCTTTGACGGCAGCAATCCTGAGAGCTTCTTGCCCTGATGACGGACCCCTGAGCCCTTCCCTTCCTTCATTTGCTGTCCACTGCTGGGAGTGCACAGCTTCCTACTGATAGAATTGGCTGAGTGTAATCCTTGTATATTTTATATCGGTATCAGAATCAATACTGGTTCTTTAGTATTACTAATGTTAAATATCTAGTCTTATTCTATTAAATCTGTTTATATTTCAACCCCCGGGCGTCCTTGTTTTTCTCCTGGGTGGGGAGGGGTCAGCGGGTGATAGAATAACTGTCTAAATGACAAGAAATTATTGTGAGTTTCTCAAACCATAACATTGAACTAAAGGAAGTGCTGGGAAGGAAGGCAAAGTTGAAGGCAAAAGCGTGCTGGAAAATGCATGTAAGGACATACACTAGAATTAGACCTTGGTTTCTACCAACTCCCAGCAACTGGGGAAGAGAGAGAGAACACAGAAAGGAGGACAGAAGAAATAACGCGTATTTGTCTATCGATAGTCATATACATATTTTGGGTAACGTAGCAAAGTTTGAGGAAGTGAAATATGGTCTGATCACATGGGAAGAGCTGTAAAGACCTGTTGTCTCAATAGTAATTTCCATCTTTTATCAGCCAGACATGCAGAAGTTTACCTTCCTGAGAAAAAATTGTTGCTCCTGCTTGCAAACTACTGAATCTTACTCCGACAACCTGTAAACATAACTGTCAGTGAAGCTGCAGAGTACCCAAAAGTGTGCAAACCCCTACAGCGGGCACATCACCAACATGAAAAGCAGTGTTTGCACCTGTACACCATCCATAGGCAACCTGCTTGGGTAAGCACCCAAGCTTGTACTGGAACACTGTCATGGAGGTAAAGTGATTTACAGACCCACTATCAATTTTTTACATGAAAGCTAAATCCATGGCAATTCATCTGAAGATTTCCATTAGAGAAATCTGTGTTTCCCTTGTCACTAGCACCATAATGCAAGACACACAAAAAAAAATTTATAAGAATCTGGGAAGTGGCTGTCCCTTCACAACTGCTGCTTGCATTCAGAGAAGATGGAAAAAGGCAAAGCATCCATCGCCCAAACACTGACTACAGCTCTTAGCCTCTCAAAGATCATGCCCTCAGCTGCAAAGTTTGCTGTGTCAAAGGTTTCTTTATTCATAAAGCCACGCACGCTTCTCAGGATTCAATCACGAAATGACGATGGATTAGGTTGTTGGGAGGAGGAGGAAATCCTCTCCCTAGGTGCTCGGGCTTCAGGTGGGAGCACAGCGCAGTGCCTGGGGAACGGTCCAACTAAAAGCTTCCACTGCAGGCATTAATTACAACTCTTCTGATTGACAGCAATGCTCTAGTGTGCCTTCTGTGACACTGAAACTTAAAGGCGGCCCCTGAGAAGGGTTAAGCAAGGGTCAGGTGTGCTGCTAACACCAGATGCAACTTCATTGGAAAACCCTGAACACCCTGCTCCGTAAGCCATGTGATTTTCACTGGCACTCCCAAAAAGTACGCATGTTGCCCCGAGTCAATATATTTCTTTCAAACTCCAAAGAAACATTTTCTATTTAAGGATCTTTTATTTAAACTGAACTGAAAAAAGTTCCAAAAGAAATCCAATTTTGAACAGGAACAAAGCATCAGAGATGGCAACAATCCACATTTTGGCTTGTTTTGCAGTTTAGCTTCTTTGTTTTGTCAAAATTAAGCTGGATTAGAGCAATGTTGCTTCTTGATTTGCATTTCTCATAATAAAAAATATGTTCTCTTCTGCTAAAATTTGTAAAAAGTAGCAGTGGCAATCCTGGCCTCCAAGCCAGAGCCTGAGCGGGAGTGATGATGCACCTGCCTGATAAGCTCTTCTGCAGTTTCACCTGAATACTGTATAATTTTGTTGCATTCTGATATAAACCCATTGGCTAGGGTCAATATGCACTATCACAGAGGTAGCAAGGCTATTGCAAGTGGAGTTTGTAACCCTCCTACATTATTTAATTTATATTATTTATAGTTAATGCCTCTTAAATGCCTCTATATGAATGCACGTAGCATGGGGAAAAAAGAGGAGTTAGAGATGTGCTCACACCTGCACTCCTGTCATCAGCGTCACAAGGATGCGGTGAGATGGCTCCTATGACTGGAGTGTTGGAATGGAAGGATACAGGCTCTTCAGGATGGAGAGGCAGGGGAGATGAGGGGGTGTTGCCCTCTATGTCAATGACCAGCTGGAGTGCATGAAGCTCTGCCTGGGGCTGGATGAGGAGGCGACTGAGAGCTTATGGGTCAGAATTAAAGGGAGGGCAGGGACAGGTCATGTTACAGTGGGATCTGATACAGGCCACCTGACCAGGAAGACTGAGCAGATAAGGTCCTCTACAGACAGACAGGAGCAGCCTCACGTTCACAAGCCCCAGTCCTCACGGGGGACTTCAACCACCCTGATATCTGTTGGAGGGACAACACAGCAGGGCATAAGCAATCCAGGAGGTTCCTGGAATGTGTCAATGGTAACTTTCTTCTTCAAGTGACAGAGGAGCCAATGAGGAGAGGTGCCATGTTGGACCTTGTTCTCACCAAGAAGAAGGGGCTGGTGGGGAATGTAAATGCCTGACTTCCTCTTTTTTTGTGATGCATCATTCCTGAGCTTGGAGGAGGTGATTCTTGAACATTAGCCTGTTTCCAGGTTAGGAAAGCTAAAGCCCAGACAGAGTTAAATCTGGCCAGAGACATCAGAGGCAACGAGAAATGCTTCTATAGATATGTCAGCAATAAAAGAAAGACTAGGGAAAATGTGGTTCCTCTCTTAAAGGAAATGGGAGACCTGGTCACCCAGGATATGGACACGGCTGAGGTGCTCAATGACTTTTTTGCCTCAGTCTTCACTGCCAAGGGCTCTAGCCACACTGACCAAGTTGCAGAAGGTAAAAGGCAAGGAGTGGGAGAACGAGAAACCACCCACTGTAGGAGAATACCAGGTCCAAGACCAGCTGAGGAACCTGAAGGTGCACAAGTCCATGGGACCTGATGGGATTCATCAGCGGGTCCTGAGGGAACTGGTGGATGAAGATGCCAAGTCACTATCCATCATATTTGAGAAGCGGTGGCAGTCCACTGAAGTTCCCACTGCCTGGAAAAGGGGAAACATAACCCCCATTTTTAAAAAGGGTAAAAAAGAAAACCCAGGGAACCACAGGCCAGTCAGTCTCACGTCTGTGTCAGGCAAGATCATAGAGCAGATCCTCCTGGAAACTCTGCTAAGGCACATGGAAAATGAGGAGGTGGTTGGTGACAGTCAACGCAGCTTCACTAAGGGCAAATTGTGCCTGACAAATTTGGTGGCCTTGTACAATAGGGTTATAGGGTTACAGTGTTGGTGGATAAGGGAAGAGCAACTGATGTTATCTATGTGGACTTGTGAAAAGCGTTTGACACTGTCCCGCACAACATCCTGGTCTCTAAATCGGAGAGACATGGATTTGACAGACAGACCACTCGGTGGATAAGGAATTGGCTGGATGGCAGCACTCCAAGAGTTGTGATCAATGGCTCAACATCCAAGTGGTGTCCAGCAAAGAGTGGCGTTCCTCAGGGGCTGGTACTGGGATCAGTGCGGTTTAACATTTTTGTTGGTAACATGGACAGAGGGATTGAGTGCACCCCCAGCAAGTTTTCCAATGACACCAAGCTGTGTGGGGCAGTCACACTGGAGAGAAGGGACACCATCCAGATGAACCTTGACCGGCTTGAGAGGCAGGGCCATGCAAACCTCATGAAGTTTAACAAGGCCGAGTGCAAGGTCCTGCATGTGGGTTGGGCCAATACCAAGCACAAATACCGGCTGGGCGGAGAACGGATCAAGAGCAGCCCTGAGGCAAGGAACTTGGGGGTGTTGGTGGATAAGTCCAACATGAGCCAGCAACGTGCACTCACAGCTCAGAAGGCCAACCGCATCCTGGGCTGCATCAAAAGAAGCGTGGCCAGCAGGCTGAGGGAGGTGGTTCTGCCCCTCTACTCTGCCCTGCTGAGACCCACCTGGAGTACTGCATCCAGCTCTGGAGCCCCAAACTTAAGAAGGACAAGGACCTGTTTGAGCAGGCCCATGAAAATGATCAGAGGGACAGAGCACGTTGTGAATAACACTTTCTGCAAGGTGTACATCCATTCCTTCAGAGTAAAAGCAAATTTAAAGCACCACTCCTACTGAGAAGCCATATAACCATACCATCATGTGTTACTTCATAGAATCATAGACTGGTTTGGGTTGGAAGCGTCCTTCAGAAGTCATCTAGTCCAACTGCCCTGCCATGGGCAGGGACATTTCCATTGGATTGCTTGAGGTTGTCCCACAACATCTAGAAATATTTTATGCCAGGGAGCAGAGCTCAACATGGTTAAATTATCCAGAGTGCTTCCAGTTTGTCCTTGAAGAAAACCAGCAGAGAACCTCTTCTGTATGCTGGTCACTGTCCCACACATATGAGACCCACCTTGTCCAATGTTCGTCAAACTAAGCATCTGAGCTCCCTCTGCAGCTGGTGGAAAGATGTACAGAACTGCAAAGGATCATCAGTTCATCCCAGAGCACGGGCTGTGAGACTGGCTGGATGAGGAATCCCTGGCAAAGTCACTGCCCCAACTAACAGAAGCCAGGACAAGAGCCCAGCTTTTGCACCAGCAGTGAGAGCTCTGCCAGTTCCACTTGCAATGGCGCAGGCTTGTTGGACCTCCAGTGTGAAGCATTCTGTGGGTAGCAGCATTGCACCTGACCCTGATCCTCTGCCAGTGACACCCCAGCAACTCCTCTATCCCAGAGCAGCACTCAAGAGCAGTGGAAAAAAGCCAGCCTGGAAGTTGCTCCGGTCAGCACAAGCCTGCGCTGGCCCAGAGGACCAAGCTCCCACTCTGGCTGACCTCATATCAATCAGGGTTACAGCAGCTTCAGCCTTCTTTGAGGCCACCACTCTACAAAGGGTTAAGGAAGGGTTTGAGCGACCTAGAGAAAGAGACAGGTTTCTTTCAGCAGCGCAGAGAAATTGGCAGGCTTTGGGCTCATGCTACCTCTCTGAAGACATGTTTCCACTTTACTAAGACTCTAATGATTTACATATGGAGAGCACTGGTTCCTGAGAGAGCCCAGGGCTTTATTGCTGCTTCTCACACTATTACTTCTGCTATTTCCATAAACGCCATGTACTCAGAGTAACAGCAACTCCCAGTCTGTGCAACTCAGTGATGCCATTGTCATTCCTGCACAGGAGGAGTCTGCAGCTCCCTTCACCCTGAGCAGGAACAAATTACCAACTCTCATGTTCCTCTTGCTCTGCATGGCAAGTCTAAGCTGCAGTGCACATCGTCAACCACTTCTTGCCTCCCTATATCAGCAGTACAAATCAGAAAATATGAAAACTGCCTTGCAGCAAAAAGGATAGCGGACCTTGTTGGCACTGAAGAAGCAGCCCCAGCCCCTCCAGAAGCCTCTGTTCCTATCCTGCAAACAACTCATCTATGGCTATTGGAAACAGCCTTGTCAGGAGTAAAGCAGTTTCCAAAAAGCTGTTCCTTTAAAGTAACAGCAGTGTTATTCAAGGTAATTTTTCTTTAACTCAAAAGTCAAAGACATTTTAACATCTACTCTTTTCTCCTTCTCTCCATTTAGCAAAAACTCATGTGAGGCAAACTCAACCATGAAAAACACTGAAGGTTCACAAAAGCTAGTTTTAACAGAGACCATTTATAAATAAAAAGTACCCAATTAAGAGTTTGCTTTAACCAGTCCAGAAAGGGCAAACGTGTCACTGGCCTCCTTGGCCAAAACTGACCAATGGGATATTCCATCCCATCTGTATCATGCTCAGTATAAAAGCTGAGGGACCAAAGGAGTCAGCCTCTTTCTTCCATGGCCGGCAGCCAAGGAGGACTCTGTCTGTTCATATGCCTCTGATCCCGATCCATGCATTTCTGAATCCAATTCCTAAATCCAGTTCATGTCAGTCATAAAGCCCAGTCTGGGACTTTCCCCGTGCCTGCTGGTGACACGATGGTCATCCTGGGAGCTCAATACTGGTTTTGCATATATATTTCATTATTTTCTTACAAATATTATGATCTTTTCATTATTTGTATTTCATTGAAGCATCTTCTCCGGGAGAAGGAGAGAGGTTAAAGAGAGCATCTGTCATTCATTTAGTGACCAGCCCAGCCCAAACCACTACACTTTGTCAGAATCTGTGGTCTTCTTCCAACCTTCCCTATACACTGCAGAGGTGTTCCCAGTTTGTCTGTATCCAGACTACACTGATTTATTAACAGCTCATCAACCCTTTGTTTGAGACTACAAGGAATTTTGCAGCTCCCCAGCACTTCATTCCCTTTCCTCATTGTGTCTTTTCTGATACAGTTTGTGCACCACTAAACACAGGCACTTCAGTGATCAAAGGCAGAAGCTGCCATGTGGATCTACAGAGCCCACAAGCTCCCTGGATGCTGCGCACAGGTCAGAGCTGTCATGAACAGCCTGGGTCCATCACAGGAAGACCACAGCCTGGAGGGGCCAAGATGCACCAGAAGCCTCCCTGCAGGCAGAGGAAAGAAAGAAGAAAATCTTGCTTTGAAGGTTGGCTTTTGTCCAGGAAGGCTGGAGGGATCTCTGTGCAGAGTGGTCTGGCCCCACGGAGAAGGAAAGGCACTTCAGACAGCTCTGAAAGCAACAGGTTCAGCAGGAGGACATGATGGCAGGGCTACCTGAGGAAGATTGTAACCTGCCTGCCTGCAACAACCAATGCATCACAACTTTCCTGAGGAAGGCAAGGTATGTACCAGCCAATGTCCACTGGCCCCCTTGCTCCGCCCTCTGTCAGTCCTTCCCAAAGGAAGAACTCATTCAGTAGGTAAGCAAATGTCCAAACTCAACCACCAGGTACATTGAGCTACCGAAAAACAAAAGCCATGACCTCCCTTAACGTGTAGCCCTATCAAATTTATACTACTTCTTTTCTACTTTAGCATTACGCATCAAAGACGACTGTGACTCTCTACAGTTGGCTACAGATGCCACAAATGATTTTTGTTGTCACACCAGACAGCTGGCTGGTGGGAACCGTCTCTTGGGAGTGGTTAATGCAGAGCACGGAGTGGCAAGACATGTTGGCTGCTACCAGAATACGGATTCTTGGAAAATTCAGGCTGTGAGCAGGCAGCACTCTCTTAGCGGATTTGAAGTACATAGTACTTGCTATGAATGCTGTCACAGGGCAACCTGCTTTTGTGCTTGCCACAGAGCAGGAGTTAAGTAAAAGGTCAAGTTTGAACCCAAGTCTGCGGAAGGAGAGGAAACAGAGAGCGGATGCAGGGGAGTAAGAGTGCTTCTACCCCACCATGTTGTTCTCTCACTCACACAAAAGCCCTTCTGCCAATGCACAGCATGAACCAGGCTCCTTGCTTATCACTTAGGTGAAAGAAAAAAAAAAAAAAGGGTGCTGAGAAGAGCAGGAGCAGCAGAAGAGAGGCTGGGAAATGATGAAAGAGGAAAAGAGGAGAATGGAGAGAGGGATCAATGAGCGTAATGCTACCTGTCATGTAGGTAGCGTTAACAACAACAACAAATCACACAGAGCGGCAAAACAGGTGCTTACTCTGGTTTGCTACTCCCCATCCCTCAAAGGCATCTGAGGCAAAATCAGTGCCTATAATAACAGGAAATATAGGAACAACTCCCTCTCCTCCAGGCAAAAACACGTTGGAAAAAGTTCTCCCTGATAAAATATCTCTGTTTGCTTAATACACACCCACTCATACAGCAATGCAAACTTGGTTAAGTTGTTCGCCGGACCAACGCTGCAGAAACATTCAGGTAGTTCCTTATGGTTTTCCTTCTACTCTATACAAATTAAGTTACTTGATGGTTCTCTGGGGAAGGTAGAGGAGAAGACATTCCTGAGAAGCTGGGCAAGGAGAAAAGTAATGATGTGCTCTGCTAAGTTATTTATTTATTTTTAGTAAATTGTCTGTCTAAATTAAACTTTTAACTCTCATTCAATGCTGCTAGCTGGGAAAGTTAATTTATTCATGTGCTAATGTTTACTGCTGCTGGTTGGCTGTTTCCATCACAAAATTATCTATTGATAGGGATCGTGGAGCACTTTTTATTTGCATTAAATCTAGATCAGTTGATTCTATTGAGTTTGTCTGGTTTTCCACCCATTTTCCCTGCACTGGAGCCTCAGCCTATGCCCCTGTAACATAGCAGTGCCCACTGCCAGCCTCATTCGACACAGCTCACCCCCTTGTTTTCACCTGCCTGATGTAATACTTAGATTTCCTCTAAATGATCGACAACTAAAGATCTAAGTAACTACAATTACTTACATGCTGCCTTATGGACCTCTAATCGCGAGATGTGGAAAAATACGCCATTACTTTTAGACCTAAGCCTAATTAAATAATAAACCTGCCAATTTTAAGACCTTGAAGACTTAAAACAACACAGTGCCCCAATGGAAAACAAGAAAAAAAAATCTACAGTTTACCACAGCCTGTTTTGCTCTTCTGGAAGAAAGACAGCCTCTCACCACATACATGGGAGACACAGGTTCAGCAAAGATTTGGCAATTATGGGTTTCATATATGACTTTGTCCCACTGCTAAACATGAGGACTCTTCATTGCACAGGATACATAGATCTGTGTTTCCCAACAGAACCTGCTGTGCTGACAGCTAGTTGTTTTGCTTCTCTGTCTGCTACTCAGTCCCAAGTCTCCATATGTTCTTTAGAAACAAGGCTGGATGCTCTTTTCTAGCTGCCTCCATTATATCAGCGATGTCCATAACTGCAGTAAAATAAATAACATTCATTCCTGCATGTCCATGACCCAGAGTTATGCTGAGGTGAAGAAAGTCTGTGCTTCTGCTCTCTGGCCAGGAAACAAGGCAAGCAACTTCTGCAGGGTCATGCAGGAAAATAGAGGCACAAGAGAGAAGTGAACCTGGCTCCTCTGCATCCCCAACTGACATGAACCGCTTTACAGTAACTTTTGATGGACGCTGTTCTCGTGGAGGCCTGAAAAGCCTGAAAAGAAAAATCTCTCGGCAAATCCCTTGGTACACCCCAAACTGTTCCGTCCCCAGTCAGAGGACTTTCAGCCTTGTTAAAGCAAGGAAGTGTCTAGAAAGACCAGGGATAATTAGCCATGGAAATTCTCAAGCCTGATTGCTTACATGTTGAGTATTTAAATTCTCTGACTTTAAGAGATGGGAGTATCTGTTTGCCAAGGTCTTAGTCCATCATAGAGGCAGAAGTCAAGATAAAAATAAAAATAAAAACATCAATTCATTATTTTTAAAATCCACAGATCTTGGTAAATACAGTTTACTCACTTTTTACTTGAGGCAACCTAGAGTTTAACTGCTTTGTTCTGACTTGTATGAGAGTTTAAAATACCACCACGGTGGAGAGAGGGTTAACTTTTAACCCCAAACTACTGCATAACATAAAAATCAAGCCCAAAGGGCTGGAACTTGTGTACATTGGCACGCAGTAGCAATGTAAAAGAGGGCAGAAGTTTCCTGTTAGACAGGGAGGCAAGAGAAACTGCACCGCACTGCAGAAAAAAATGCCATTAACAGCTCAAAATATTTCTCCATTTCCTTCACCTCTCCACCAAACTGCTTGCAGACTCGTCTGCAAGCCCCTGCTGTAAATCACCCCCTTTGAGTCAATTCCCCCCACAAAGTCTTCACTGCCAAAGTCACAGCTTGTCACATCAGCAAGATCATGTCAAGGAGAGCTGCAGACCTACCTCCTGGACTTGGCTGTGGTGTGTTCCCCTTGTGGAGCTCTTTAGGACGCTCTGTCCGAGATGATGGACACGGGCACAGCCGGCTTCGTGGTTGAACAAAGTCCTGGTGTCTGGTCCATCCTGCCGGTGCCTGTAGTCTTCAGCTCCGTCAGTGTTTCAAGCGCGTATGCAGTCGGATGTACAGAAGTAGCAGGGACGCCATTACTGCTTGCGCAGGTTACAAAAGAAAAGTGTAAAATGTTAGCTGAAAAATAGTGAGTATGGAGGCTTTGTGAGATAAGCTGTGGAAACCATTATCTGTATAATAAGCATATATTTTTGTTTACTCACATAGCGCTTCTAAGTGCCAAGAAAATGGGAGAAAAAAACCACAGTAAAAAGAACAGATCACATCAAAGCAAACTAACTTCTGTCCACAGCAAGGTGAAGAGGACTTGTGGAGAGGCAGGAAAGCACCCAGATGTGATGAGTCTCTGCCAAAAGCCTCACCAAGTTCAAGACTTGCATGGTACTTCAGATACCGAGACGCCAGGTCTCGATGGCCTTGCCCCCTCCAGAGATAAAACAGCTCTGCCACTGAGCCAAGGACAAAAATTTGGGCTACTGATATGACCCCCACAGTCCCAGTAATACTTTCTGAAACTCCGTTTAGACTCCATTATCTGCATTGCAAGTTCACCGCTGCCTAAGTGCCTCAGATGGTATACAATGTCTCCTACACGTCAAGAAATATATTTTTGTGATGTTATACCTAAACTTTGCGTATGTAACGGTCACAAAGAAATGTGAGGAACCAAACATTGTACTACTTGCATGTACCACAAATACCACAGTGTTTCCCCTCAAGGAAAGAACAGCAGCGGTCCTCCTAAGGAACATGTAGCATTCTACTCCTCTCCGTCCACATTTTGACCAAAGTATTGCGCACACCAGCCACCTCTTCATCACCAGCCTCCCGGCTCATACAGATTTATAAACCGCACATCTTTGTTCTATGGAGCGGATTATTTGCGCTCCATTCTCCAGTGTGGCAGAAGCAGGCTGGATCTCTCAAGCTACAAAGAGAGGTTTGGGTGCCACAGGTCCACAGGATCCTGCAGTCCCGCCTTAGCTCAACAGGCCCAGCGTGGTGAATTCACACAGCAAGAGCAGTTTCCAAATTCCCTGCTTAAGATATGGCATTCTATGTATGCATAAAATGCAATATGGGAGCACAGTAGCTGGGTCAACTTCATCTCTTTTCAGTGNCAGTGGGCATTGGTTTCAAATGTTATTAATTGTTAAAAGAATTAAAAACATACAAATATAGCAATTATGGAAGTCTCCTGTGAGACAAAAGCTCCCAGCACATGCAAAACTGGAAGAGGTCTGCAGACAGCTGTGCATCTTTTGCCTAAGATCTAGGGTGCTGACTTGTGCCTGTCTGAAAAGCAAGCGTGCAGAAAGACGCACCCCCATCAAACAACGAGGCACCACGAAAACGCACCCAGGACAGCTGCACTTCACAATGCCGACCCAAAAGGCTAAGTCTTTCATTAGCAGCAGGGAATCCTGCCCGGGCCAGCAGCTAACTTCCTGATGCACCGCGCAAGCCACGTTTTAGTCAGACAGTGACAGAGCACGAGGATGCGTGGGCCTCCGCCGGGCTGGTACGTACCCTGTCATTTGCTTAATGATATGTCTGTCTGGGTGTGATGCGATTAGAGATCTCTTCCTTCCTCGCAGTTGTCCCTCTTTTACACAAGGCAGAGGGACCTGTGCATCGGACTTGGTCACGTTGCAAATCCTGGCGAAGTCTTCTTCATTTTTAAGTTCTTCTGCGAGAGGTCTGATGAGGCTTGACTTGTTGACAGAGTAAGGCAAAACTTATCTCCCGTGATGGATTCAGCACCCTGCAGTTTATGTTGCAGAAATAAGCTTTTTGTGACTCATCTGCTGCATCTCTTAGTTCCTTTATCAATATTTCCTGTGAGACCTCAAAAGCTGGAGTTGCCGTATGACTCCTGACGCCTTTCTGTAGCTGTAACAGCTATGCAAATGCCGTAAGCTCCTGCCAGAGCCCTCTTAAGCATCATCGGTTAGTGAGACCAAACTCATCTCATCAGCACGCATCAGGACAGCCCATGCTCCTTACCCACTTCCTACCTGAAGTCACTTCGTCATGTAGGTACACAGTAACCACCAACACTAACAGCCGAGAAGGTACACCAGCACCTCTCTGGTGCTCCACTTACAGCTCTGACCAACAGCTAATGCGTTTCCAAAGTCCCTGCATCCTCCTTTCCAGAAATCTTTCTGCTGAAGTCTCAAAATGCTGTGTTTCTGTCCTGTTAGTGGACAATAAAGCTTCTTGAAATCATACGGTACATTGTGGACACCCGCTAAGGCCTCAGCCATATCTGGCCAGGCTAAACAGCCTCCAGGCTGACAAGATCTGCGTGATCAACAATCTCTGGACTTAACTTTTTGTTCTCAACCGCCGCTTCAACATTTTCCAGGCTTCCCTGAACTCTGTACATCAGCACTCACCGGTTTCTATATGACCAATGATAGCACATGGCTTTGACTCTTTGTGCTTTTCTATTTTTACCTTTGGTTAATTTTTTCCAGCTCATCTGGACTACTTCTACCAAATTTCACAGATCTAGTCTCAGCCACCAAGGGATTTTGAAGATTATCGCAGCCAGCCTGTTGACTGACTAGAATAATTTGCACGTATTAGGCCAGAAAATAGCAGGCACAGTACAGGTTATCATCCACAAAATCTATAGAACCCAGTACAGAAGCAGTTTTCACTGTCTGGTCTGCTTTCCTGCATCCCCAGCATAGTCCCAGCACAAGGGTTGTGCTAATACAAGCAATTCAGACCTGAATGTATCCCTTATCATCGTTACTACTTTTCCAAAAGTTGTAGTCCTTAAGAGCCGCTCATTTATATGAATCATGCATCAAAAAGCATTAGCCAGGGTTGTTAGTGATCTTTAACTGCCTTTACAGCTGGGCAGAGCACAGAGAAATACACAAGAACTGGACCAAACCCCCATCAGTATCAGATACATAAGACTAAACCCCGCAGGTGCACAAATAGAGCAGCATTTCACTTACCTTTCTATGACCATCTCAGAAAAGCTACGTGCATGGCAGAACAGGCATACCACATCACACCCACAGGGCCCATCCAGCCCAGGATGAGTACCCAAAAGCAGATGCTTAGAAAGAAGAGAAAGAGCAGAAGGAGAACAAGTACTCTCCAATGTTTTCTCCCCGTGTTCTTTCTGGTTTTGTTCCCTTACAGCTCAGCAGTTTCCAAAGCCAAGGGTTACAACTTTCTGCTTCTCATGAAATTTTGATTTTGTCCATGCAGGTGCTTTTGAACTTGTATAAGTTTTCTGACATCCAGTAGACTGGGGAGGGGACAAAACCCTCTACAGCTGAGTATTGTGTAAAAACCCTCTTCCTCTCACTTGTTTTCAGTCTTTTGCCTTCCAGCTCACTTGACTGTTGCAATTCTTGGTCTGAAAGAGAGCGAGCAGCTCTTTCCTGTTCACTGCCTCCACTTCAGTTGAGAGCTTATCTACCACATCTATGCCTCAGCTGTTTCTCTCCCAGGCTATCAAATGCAAAAATATTATTATTAAGGAAGCTTGTTTATTTGTTTTAAAAGGTTACTACTAAGGAAATTTGCCTACCTCAAAATGAAACAGGCTGGTTTATGGACTAGATCTTTGGAACAAGTCAGAGGATGTTCAATGGAGCAGATCCTCCGGTGGGACACAGTCATTTAACCTCAGGGAAAGTTCCCCTTAAGATCTCCTTCCACAAGCCTTACCCTGATGCTCGTGAGCCTGTTCACCCCATAATGACAGAGAAGCTGCTCCCATCTCTCCTCCAGGAAAGAAATTTTTTTTTTTCTGACAGATCCTTCCTGTTCTGCTACTTTTTGTTTCCTCACAAGGAAAAAGCTCTTTCCACACTAATGAAATGAGTAAGTGCACTTGGCAAATTAAACACAGCCACAGACTAATGCATACGTGTTTTACAATTTACTGAGAGAAAAGAAAAAAAAAAAAACAACAACTCCACAACCCAAACAACAACAACAAACTAGAGACTTCACCCAGCATCACGACAAGCCCGGTTCCTGTTACCAAACCGCAGGGTAAGTCGATGTAGCTGTCGCTCCCCACGGCAGGCTGGTGTGGCGGCCACACCTGGGCGGGCGCACGGCGCTGCGGCGAGCCGGGCCGGCGGCAGGTGGGCGCCGCGACCGCGGACG